>PVPY01001067.1:0-126035 GCA_002982035.1 Fusarium algeriense | reverse complement strand
ACGTTAAGCCGGCCAAGTATACAGCGCTTTCCAAGAATGAGTCGAGCGAGTCGGGTGTCTGATGTAATGGTCAGGGGGTGAGAAGATCTCGATGGAGGGTCGTGTTTGAGATATATTCCTCATTGTATAGCAACCTTTACTGTAGCTCCTTTCTTTGGCCGGCTTAACGTTAGATCCCCTACCCTGAGCAAAACAGTTGTCCGTCTCAGGCCACTCGTTCGGGCGAAGATAATAAGGGTCTCTCTTCTTCATCGATAGCATACCCAGGAAATCAAATGGATCTACGACATAGGCCGCCCAGTGTCGCTTGTGAATCCACCCAGGTCCCATACGTTCTGTCTTGCCGTCAAAGTCGAGATACTGGCGTTGGTCGTGAGGTAGATATCGTCCAGGATGGATGATGTTGAGCCAGTAGGTATACAAAGCGACAGGAATGGCTTCCAAAACGTAAAAGGGCCATTCATGCCTCATAAGTGCGTTGCTATTGTCTTTCCCGCTGTTGAGAATGTCCCGCAGTTCGAACGTCTCGACGGCGCGGAAGACGCAGCGAATGAGGATGAGGATCGATGTGCCGTAAAGCATGATGAATAACGTTCGCACGTTGGAAGGTAACATGTTTGCCTTGGAACATCTGCTGTGAAGAATACCGACCATGGCAATGAAGCCAATCTCAATCATTGCTTGAAGAATAACAGCGATGGCCATGAGGGTTGCGCCAGATGTCAGTCGATCCTTGTCCTGCTTGCCATTACCTGCCGCCATCCACGAAGCACCAATACCAGTGAAGATCTCAACAAGCGATCCGAGGAAAACAAAGATGTAGACGACTCGATTCGGGTTGATGATGGAATGCATTGGTAGATAGTGCATCAGACGGCCAAGAGTGTTGTATTCGGCAGCTGAGTAGATGGGCGGGGCGAGGTAGATGAAGATACTCGAGATCATATACAAAGGAAGACTGTCTGGTTTTCGAACAGAGATGGCTCTCATGATCCAGCCAAAGCAGAAGAATAGACCGGCGTAGAACATGAAGAATGTTACTCTCCAGAACTTGTATCGACTACCATTAGTTAGTACCTGCGTCGATGCGTGCATGCTAAATAATACGGCTTACGTATTTTGTATATAATGACCAATAAGTGATATTCCTATTATCACCGAAGCGACAATAGGGAGGATTTTGTTGGCATCGTAGCCATAGAGGTTATCCTTGGTCGGGTTTGCCATGGTGTTGCGAGAAGTGCGGGATAAGTCAACAGCGTCTTGAAGCCTGTCTCTTTTTTGGGTAGAGTGTAAACTCTTATATAAACATGCCCAAACCCTCAATTACCTTCGTCATTGTCTCTATTTCTCAATCTGCCCTGCATCTCCATCTGTAACATGGCGCAGCCGGGTATAAGCCCAAGAACACTAACAGCCCTACAGATAGCGCTGGGTAGCGACAGATTGAGTTAGACTTGGCGATTGTGCCTGTCTTAGTGGGTCCTTGGTAAGTCGACATCTCTGCTTATTGGTCTGACTCCTCAAACTGAAGGAAATTATTGCTTACAGCTGAGACTCTGGGATTTGCCTATTCGTTGACCTTGCTATCTACAGCGGCAGGTAGACACTGTTTTCAGCTTAGTCTTGGCAGCGTATGTGCTGTATTCGGAGGAATGTTGCGCTCCGGCGCTCAAAGTTGAAGGTTGATGGGATTCGCTTAAGCACATTCCTTCGGATATCTCATTCCCGTTGTTCATGGTCGTATTTCGTAAAAGATGCTTGCTATTTCGGTTTGACGGCACATAGAACCAGTAATCTCATCTCTTGTAGTTAAGGCGCGTATTTCGTGCGCCCGCTCATATCACCTACCCCAGACCGATAAATAAACTCAGAGATTTCTGCACTATATCATTCTTCACCAAGGTAAAGGATTAGGTTTATAAAAAATGATAGACTGCTTCCATGATAATTCTATTGTCAAATGATTGAACATGAAAAGAAACAAAAAAAAAACAAAAAAAAAAATAGTTCATCGAGAGATGCAGATGGCAAAAAATAACTCCCCCGGGAAGGCTCGAACTTCCGATCTCCCGATTGTCTATTAATAACAGTCGGACGCTTTAGCCAACTAAGCCACAGGGGATAAGCTCGCTTGATGACAGCACTAACCTTATTACCAACTAAGACCAGCCATTTTCGCCGACGTCTTGCAGGAAATTAGCAGGCTTTCATATTGAACTCAGTTCAACTTGAATCGATAACACTGTCGAATCATTTCCAATTGACGTCCTAATAGCTCATTTGATCCTAGCTCAATAGACTGTGACAAAGGTAACATTCATAGACTCAAGATAGCATAATAGGGATGGTTCCGTGTCGTATGTCTCAAATATGATTTGTTCATGTGATTCTATTACCAAGATCAAGAACACCGTCCTATGTCATTGTCGTCCTCTATCACCTCTATTACATCCTCTGCGTCTGAGATGGCAAGGTATGGCCATGATCCAGTCGTCAGTTCTAATTGTGACATTCGCGTCTGTATCTTACGCAGAAACCCAGACTCTCGCCCTCCAACAGAGTGCAACACATGCTGTAGCGAGTATAATATTTCTCCTGCACCGACAAGCATACTGCTCCCATGTGCAGAAAAGGGAGTGCAAGCAACTATATCAAGCATTGCATCTGCTAATCGGAATACTTTAAGTTCCTATAATATCAAATGTTACTTTCGACACAGACTCTAAGGGTTTGGGACTCACTATGCCATAGCCGTGGGTCGTGATAGCAGAGTTTGTCACCATTGAAAAAAGCGAAAGCATTTTGTGACCGATCTTGACTGGAAGAAAGAGCGAAAAGGCTTCGTCGTCTGGGTAGCAAGACATGGCAAAATGACGAGCCGTGTACTCCCATAGAATAAGTCTGATCCATTGGCGAGTGACGAATAAGTCGACTCTTTGAGCTTCACGAGCAGCGTGATCGTGGGCATCGAGGCATAGCGCGGCTTGATATGAGACTAGCTTTTGCCTCTCCAGTGGTTGTTGGTTAGAGGAAATTGTGGTCAAGTTGCTCTCGAGATATGCGAAGAGTCTTGTTAGGGATATGAAAGCTTGCATTCGTTGCTCATCTGCCATGTCATCTTGTGTGTCAGGAAATACGTCTATGACTTGAAGAACAGCTTGTAAACCATGCTGAGCAGAGTATGTTCTAAGATGATGTGTAAGTTACATAATTCAGAAATATCCAAGAATTTGTTGTACCTCTCAGTGATGAGAACAAGCCAGTATATGCGCAGTCGAAGTGACTGCTCTTGCTTGGTAAGATGGGCGTATGTTTCAGGATCGCCAAGCTGCATAAGTTGAACCTGTGTAACAGCTTCTCTTAGAAACAGACCGGCTGTTCGCAGCTTATTTCCATTGGAATGGTAAACATGAAGAAAGAAGGGTATCAAGGCAGAAGCTAGACTATAGCTCTCTCTATAATCATAAAGCTCCCTTAGCTGAAGACATTCAGTAGCGAACTGAAGAGATGAAGGCGTGTTTCGTGGTCCAGCATGTTCTGGTAGTCGTAGTTGAGCTATTGTAGCAGCGCATAGTGCAGCTGCTAGGGCATGAGGTTCATAATCATGAGGGTTTTCCGAGATTTTTGTAAATATGTGGTCGGGTTTGATGACCATCCAAATTGAAGATACTGGGCGTTTTGAGATTTCAAGGAAGCGTTGATATTCATGGAGTGGTAAGCGATAAGGCGGTAGAGGCAAAGAGCTGGAAGGATCGGTCTGAGATTGATCAACGTCTTGAATGGTAGAAGGTTGGGTTTCCTTGATGCTCTGTTGAAATCTCTCGACTTTCTCTTTCGTTGTACTTCGTGGTCCGCCCTTTGGTCCACGCTTCTTGCGGGTTCTCAAGGCTGTGCATTCAATGCCTCTGAGTCGACATTCGTGACATGGTTTTCCTTCTTCACATTTAACTCGACGTAAAGCGCATCCGTCACATGGATTCGCGTTTCTGAGACTTGTTGTCATGATGATATCGAGCTGATGAGTCAAGCTCAATTTGAGATCAGGTCAGAAAGTGACGATGTTTAGGTTGAGTTGCCCCACTCGCCACCGGAGTCTACTATTTGCTGAATGCACCTCTCACGTTGCACTGCAGAAACAAGCATATCACAGGATAAGTTAGAATAGAGGAAGTGCCGTTTAAATATGTTATGATGATTAACATGAATCCCCAATAGAAAGAAATCTTGATAAGACGGACACTGAAGCACCCACTTATTAAAACGAACCTATTTAGTCCCAGTCTAAAGCAATAACGTTATCCAGTCGGTCTAAGTTAGGAACTCGGTTTTTTCCGTGAGATATTATTATAGAAGGTTTTAATGCCTGTTGATTAAGCTCAATCGTTCGGAAGAGTAGCATCGAGTGACAATTGCGTCTAGATAACTTCAAGCAGAGCAGGCAAATAAACTCTTAGCTCGTCTAATTGATGTCTAGACTCCATCTACACTGGGAAACAACATGATCATGGCTTGAGGGCCTCAATTATATCCATCAACCGATCAACCTCACTTGTTCATACAATCCAAGCACATCCACCAACACATACGACCATAGCTCGCAGAAAATACGGGATCCCGTCTGCTCTCCCATCGTCAAGCTGCGAAGCGCCGGATTAGTAGTTGGGTCGGTGACGACCAGCGAATACCTGGTGTTGTATGTTCTTTTTGTCCTTGGGAGTCTTTCAGGCTAATCATGTTTTGCTGAGGGCTGCGATTGCGGAGGGTAATCAACGCTGAACATCTCGCCTCATGATCCGTCAACCACTTCGTAATTCCGGGGAAAGGTCAGGGCAATCAGTTGGAAGATGTCTCATATCGACTATCGGCCATGAGCAGTTCCATAACCGGACCAAGCAACTCCTCGTCCAGACCCAAAGTCATCAATCGTCCAACCTTGACAGCCGTAGGTTGAGGTGCCTTGACGACTCCCCAGAGTTTCTCCTTGGTCCACATATCCATCTGGTAGTCCAATATCAAATCCTGGATACGCTTCAATGGGTCAAGAATGCTCAGCTTTGGCTCAGCGCCTAGCTGAATAGACACTGTATCCAACTTATCAGGGAGCACAGGGATTTGGACGACCAGGCCAGGTACGTTAGGGTAATCCTCAACATATGGCTTGACATCAAGGACTGTATGGTCAGTGACGCCACTGACGACCTTGAAGTCCTTTGGAACCTCCATGACGGAGAGGAACTTGACAGTCCATGCCTTGCCCTTGGGCTCGAAATATAACCTGCCGCTTTGCTGGAAGTACCCAAGAACGGGAGACTCGCTGTAGTTTCCTTTATCGGTCTTGTCGTTTTCGTCGACTTCCTCTTCGACCGTGAACCTGCCATTCTTGCCCACGACAACAAGAACTTCAAAGTTCTTGGGGCTCTCGCCGCCATTGCTAGGAGCGAGTTCCGCATCCAGCGGGATAATGGAGCCCTCATGTGCAAGTACAGGCATGCTCTTAATGCTTCTGAACATCTTGATGTCTCGATCACCGTCGTAGACAGTTCCAGTGAAGATGTCGACATGATGTCCGGGAGGGACCCAGACGTCAACTGCTCCATGATTCGTCCTCTTGTCGCGAGGCTTTACAATGGGCGCAACCACTAGCTCAGAGCCAAAGGAATACTGGCTGGGCTTTCCATACGCTTCGTCTCTTTCTGGATACTTCCAGTAAAGCGGCTGTACAACTGGCTCGTCATTCGACGAAGAAGCACAGTTCATCGTATAAAGATAGGGAATAAGTCGATGGCGGAGACGCAAGAAATTTTGCATCACTGTTGCAAACTCAGGACGATACAACCAAGGTTCCTTGGAAGTGAACAAGCCCATCTGCGAATGAAGTCGCATGATAGGCGAGAAAACACCATACTGCACCCATCGAGTAGCAAGTTCATCATCTCGATAACCTCCCATATGGCCACCAATATCATGACTCCACCATCCGTAACCAATGTTGGATGCTGTAGCTGTGAACTCGGGCTGGAATTCGAGCGACTCCCATGTCATGATACTGTCTCCTGAAAACCCGACAGGATAGCGATGACTGCCGGGACCTCCAAAGCGGGAGAAGATAATGGCTTTTCCTTCTCCGTTTTGCTTCTCGTTGTCGAGGAAATGGTAGTGGTTGAGAAGCCATAGGGGATCAAGACCTCTGACACGACTGTATGGACCCTGCTGCCAGTCAATCCACCAGAAATCACATCCATCGTTCTCAAGACTTCGATGAAGTGTGTTGAGATATGAGTACATGAACTTTGGGTCAACGGGGTTAAAGAGAATTGGTGCTTTGTCAGAAGTGTCGTGTCCAAGATCCTTGGCCATCGCCTCGTACTGATCCTCGTGGTGATGCACACCGGCATGTGGGTGATCATTCAGAGTAACCTTGAGCTTCTTGTCGTGCAACGCCTTAGTGAAAGCCTTAGCATCCTTAAAGAGCTCCTTGTTCCACGTGTAGCCCGTCCATCCGGCATGAGGAACATGATCGCCGTGCACTTGATGCCAGTCCATGTCGATGACGGCAACAGATAAGGGAACCTTTTCGGCCTCAAACTTATCCATGAGCTTGAGATACTCCTCATCAGTATATGGATAATACCGACTCCACCAATTCCCCAATGCCCAGCGCGGAAGACGAGGCTGCTTTCCAGAAATAGCAAAGAAAGCCTTCATCGCAGCCTTGTAATCGAAGCCATACGAGAAGAGATATCCATCAATACGATCTCCAGGTCGTCTCGGTGCTGCGAACCCAGAAGAGTCGAAAAGCATGGAATTGGTATCATCAAGAACCGAGTATCCCGCTCTAGAAAGAATACCAGGCTCAAGTTCACATCGTCCATTTACCTCATCAAGAGTCCTAGCTGTACCACCAAGATTCTCGGGCATCTCGCCATATCGCCAATCAGCTCCCCAAAGGGTGTTCTTGTTACTGAAGCTAACGACAAGACCGTATTTATCGAAGCGCTTCTTGTTGTATGTGACGTGAAAAGCATCTGCTCTTATCTCAAGTTGATCATCTGTATCAGAGACTGTGAATTTTGGGGTAGGGAATTCTCGATTGAGTGCAAGTGTGGATGGGCGATCTTCGAAGACGCCGTCTTCGGCCCATTCATAGCGGAGGACGATATCATTGATGAGAGTGAAGCGCCATTGACTGCCTAACACCATTGAGTCTTTGTTGGCGATAGGTTTAGTAGGAATAGCGTATCCCTCCATATTGAAGTGATTGAAGTTGTGTAGAGTAAGTTGAGAGTGACAAAGTGCGGGCAGGTCTTGGGGGTTTATATGAGAGAGGGCGTATAAGGCGTGCAACTGCCAGAGTTGACAAATATTGAGATTATGAGAGAATTGTTGTGAGGGGACGGCAGTTAATCAGAACACACTTGCATACATACATAGCTCATCCAATACTCACACTGAGGGAAACGTCATTGTGTCTCAGGGAAATGCACCAGTCTCCGCTCTTTGGGTGAATTATTCGGCATAATTGGCGATTGGTGAAGATGCCATGCAGAGTCAAAGCGAAATGGTTAGCGGTAGGTACTGTAGCCACAGCGGTCACTTTTTAAGCTTTGTTAACCTGCTCAATCAACAGCTTGCCGAGCTACACTAGGTATCATGAGAGTTGGCAACATATCAGCTCAGAAAGGAGAGTTTAATGTTTAAAAATAATCACAATCACAATCACAATCACAATCACAGAATGAAGCACAAATACTCTCAAATAAACCAGGGTATCGTCAATCCTCGACACTGCCGTACATACGTGTATGTATCTCGCCAACATAGGCAACATCCTATCCCATGCCCTCTCTTTTGCTACACGGTTCTGAACACCTCCATCTCCCATCTCACATATCCTGTGACTCTTGTCCATAATCTTGTGTATGTAATAAAAGCAATAAGCAAAATTGCAGCTCTGCAGAAAGGCCGCGGGTATTACAGAGAACTAAATTGTAAAGTGACTATAGAAGCGGAATCAGAAATTCATCGTTTGTCATGTCTCTTTTAGCTGAATTGCGACTGCTCAAATTGCTGTTGCTCGTAGTGATGTTCCCCGCTCAGCTTTGGTGACTTGACATCCGTGATAGACTTCAATGTCCTGATATGTGGTCAGTTCCATGTTCAATACCCATAGTAACAATTACTCACAGCAAGTTGCGATCCCTCATTTCCCTATCGAGGGTATCTATTTGCTTGGCTGTAAGTCTCGCCTTACTTATCTACAACGAATATATTAGCCTTGAATTGACCAAAAAAGACCGCATGGCACATTGGATCTCGTGCGGGTGCATCATGCAGGGGCTTTTCGCACCGAAGCAAGTGCTGCTGAGGAATGGTCGTCAATCTCCTCACCTTCCGCTGCATCTTCGTTAGCAGCAGCGTTGTCGCCGTCATCTGCGTTGGCAAATCTGCTGGCCGAGAGACCCTTTGGCTTGGCAGCAGCAGCATTGGCCTGTTCACCGATTAGCCAATATAGCTTTACGAGCTCCAATGACGGAGGCATACCTTTGCCTCTGCAATCTCGGCATCCTTGACCTTGAGCTGAGCTTCTAGCACCTCAATCTTCTTCTCATTGTCCTCCACCTTGGCCACAGTCTCATCCAGCTCGGCTTGAAGATCCTTAGCCTTGGTGGTGGCCTCCTCAACAAGAGCAGTCATGCTTTCACTGAGGTCTTGATAATCAGCACTGGCCGTCTTCTTCCTCGCGTCAGCCTCGGCCTTGACAGCCTCGAGTTCTTTCTTGACCAGGGCAAGGTCCTCTGTCAGAGTATCCACCTGCTTTTGGCTGGCAACCAGCTGGCTTCTTCGCTCCTCGAGCATATTCTGTGTTCCCTTGAGCTCGAGATCAAGGTCATGCATGACATCCTCGTGGAACTTTTTGGCTGTATCAAGCTCTCTCTTGAGGGCATCAGCTTCGGAAGTGTCGGGCTTGATGTTCTTCGCTTCCTCAAGATCAGCGAGAGCAGTAAATCGCTCCGTCTTCTCCTGAGCAAGCTGCTGAGAAAGTTCCTCAACTTCCTGCTGAGCCTTGGCAAGAGATTCTTGGGCAGCCTTCAGAGAAGTCTCAAGTTCGGCGTTGGAGGCAGCCTGTTGAGCAAGCTTATCCTCCAGATGACTGTTGTTGTTCCTGTGCTCAGCCATCATATCCTCGATAGCCTTAGTATGGGCCAAGGTCATCTCCTCCAGTTCCTTCTTGGCATCACCACCCTCTTTCTTCATGCGCTCGATAACCTCGCTGTTGAACCCGAGAAGCTTCTCAACCTCATCGGCATGCTGCTTCTCAAGCTCGTATCGAGCCATCTCAATAGCCTGTGAATTGGACTCGCGGGCCTTTTCGAGCTCCTCCTTGGCAGTCTGGAGCTCAGCCTTAAGACTGGCCAGTTCTTCAGCGTGCTTGCTATCGCCAGCCTTCTTGGTCTCTTCAAGTTCAGCCCTCAAAGCCTCCAACTCGGCCTCCAATGACTTCTTGGCGGCATCCCTGGTAGCTTCAAGGTCAGCCTTGAGTTTGGCAATCTCAGCAGCATGGGCTTCATCGCCAGCGCTCTTGGCAGCCTCAATGCCTGCTTGAGCCTTGGCCAAAGCCTCGGCATGCTCCTTGTCACTGGCTTCCTTCTCAGCCTCAAGCTTGGCCTTCAGAGTCTCAAGTTCAGCAGCATGAGCACTCTCGCCAGACTCCCTAGTTTTATCGAGCTCCGACATGAGCTTAGCAATCTCAGTAGCGTGAGTCGTTTCGCTTGTATCCTTGACTGAGGCCAATTCGCTCTTGTGCTCAGCAGCAAGCTTCTCTTTCTCCTCTTCGTGCTCCTTCTTGAGAGCCTCGAGAACATTAGCATGGGCAGCCTTGAGGGACTCGAGCTCCTCCGCATGGCTAGAAGCACCCTCGTTCTTTATAACCTCTAGCTGCTTAGCATGGTTCTCCTTGAGGGAATCGAGCTCAGCAATATGAGCATCACGGTCACCCGATGCAGAGTTCTTCGCAGACTCAAGTTCCTCTGCATGGCTGGCACGGAGCGCATCGAGGTTCTTCTGATGCTCGGCTTCCTTCTCCTCCAGAGCAGCAACAGCGGCAGCATGTTCAGCCTTGGCGGCTTCGAGAGCCTTGCTATGATTTTCGGCAGCCTCTGAAGAGGAAGTCTGGAGCTCGTTGTGTTGGGCTTCAAGTTCCTCGTACTTACGCTTGAAGAAGGCGTCTCCTCGGAGGGACTCAATTTCGGTCTCATAATCCTTGGAAATGTTTTTCATGCGCTCTTCATGCATTTCCTTGACCTTGGCAATTTCATCCTCCTTCTCAGCAAGAGACTTCTGAGCCTCCTCGGCAGCAGCCTTGAGGGATGCAGCCTCCTCTTGAGCCTTGGCGAGATCTTGCTTAGCAGTCTCAAGCTCGGCCTCCTTCTCAGACAAGCTGGATTGGAGCTTGGTGATCTCGCTGTTGAGAGACTCAATCTCAGATTTGGCCGTCTCGGCCTCCTTCTCAGCAGCCTCGAGCTTCGCCTTAGCCTCTGCAGCATCAGCCTCGAGGGCAGAGATCTTAGAGTTGTGCTCCTCCTGCTCAGACTTGAGCTTGTCGTCGTTGGCGGACTCGAGGGCAGACTGGGAAGAAGTTAATTCGTCAATCTTCTTTTGCAACTCAGCAGTCGCAGCTTCATGAGAAACCTTGAGCTCAGCCAAAGCAGTCTCGTGAGAGGAAGCATCAGTCTGGCCCTTCTCAAGATCCTCCTTGTGTTTTGCTTCCAAAGCTTCAATGGCGGATGCCTTCTCGGCCTCAAGAGCAGCTTTCAACTCCTCAATCTTAGTGGCGTTCTCCTCAATAGCCTTCTGGAGTGTCTCCTGGCTAGAGTTGAGCTTCTCCTCGTTCTCAGCCTGGACAGTCTCGAGCTGCTTCTTCAAGGAGTCGAGCTCAGTCTCGCTCGCCTCCTTGGCGCTAACAGCAGCATCAAGATCAGCTCGAAGCTTCTCAAGATCGCTCTCTGCAGCCTGGAGCTTCTCATTCGCCTCAGAAACCTGGCTCTCGAGAGCAGCGATAGCAGACTCGTGTTCAGACTTGAGAGCGGCAATTGCCTCGTCATTATCCTCACGGGGCTTCTCGTCGGTCTCGGCAGGGGCCGTCTCCTTGCTAATCTTCTCACTGAGCTCAGCGATCTTCTCTTCCGAGCTCTTGACCTCAGCCTTGAGAGCTTCAATCTCGCTCTCGCCCTCAGCCAGCTTGGTCTTGAGCGCCTCAATTTCCTTGGCAGATTCCGCAGAAGCAGCCGCAGGTCGAGTTGCAGTTCGAGAAGCAGCAGTCAAGGATCCTGAGGTAGAGAGGCGCTTGTTGGCGGTAGGTGTTGCAGCTGTCGTTCGAGTGGCGGCCGTTCGTGTAGCGGTAGTGCTAGGAGTAGTTGAGGTTCTGCTGGTGGTAGTTCGTGGAGCCGTGGTGGATGTTGACGTAGGTCGTCGGGTAGCCGTTGTCGAACTTGTAGAACCAACGGTCCTCCTCTCAGCAGTCTTGCCTGGGCTGGACACAATGGAGCTCGTCCTACGAGCAGAAGAAGCGGTGGAGGTGGTAGACTTCTTGTCATCCTCACTGGCGCTCATACTAGGTCGGCTTCGGTGGCTCGCGCTAGAAGTTGAAGTCGCAGGACGACGAACGGTTGATGCAGGAGGTCGAGTCGGGGGCTTGCTCAGACCGCCAGGCGCACGAGTGGTAGTCGCAGCAGGCTTGGCCGTGGTCGAAGTAGAGCCAGGTCGACGGGTAGCGGTCGTGGAGGCTGTACCGGGCTTCTTCACAACTGGCTTAGATTCTCCATTCTCCTTTGCCTTCTCCTTGGGAGTCTCGGGGGAGGCTGGAGCAGTTGCCTGAGGGCTCTCGGGCTCAGTGGCAGCTGCATCAGACTGAGAAGCGACGGCTTCCTCGTGCTGAACAACGTCAAAGCTCTCGGATTCAGACATGTTTGCGGGTTGAAAAGGGTATTAAAAATAAGGTTCTATAACAGAAGCAAATATCAGTAAAAAGGAACAGAAAGGTAAAGTGTACCCGTGATGGTTTATGTATGGATGTCGCACGGGACTTTTTAAGTCAGTCGTTCAACAACTAAGCTCGACTGTTATCCCGGGATAATCAAGAGATACCAGGGGAGAAAACAGCACGAGCCATGAGCTCTTTTGTCAAGGGTGTTTAGGTATCAGCGACTAGGAATTGGTTAATCTCACCTTGAGTTGGTCCCCTTTTATCCAGCAAAACCGCGCTTTGCTGGCAAGTAGAAAGCCGTTTACAACGGTGGAGTATAAGACGGATAGGAATAAGGAACGGAAGAAAGAAGCAATGCAATGAAGCAGTAAAAGAAGCCTAAAATGACTTCTGCACTGACGATATTCGCAAGCTTCTTAGAAGAGGGAGAGGAGACAAGATTGAGATTGAGAGGGAAGAGAGAAAGCTGAGCTGTCTTGTCGATGGGACGGGATATTAGATTGCGGATGGATACGTACCTCTTGGTCTATCACCTTGTGATCCTGAGCTGTTCTTCCCATTTCCACCCTCAGTGGTCAAAGTGGAGTTTCACCGGCCACTAACATTGCTTTTTCTCCCAGGGCCCTGATGGTCCCCAGCGGCCGGACTGTAGTGACCGTTCCAGGGGGTGCGGGGCTGGCTCGTCCACTGTCGCTTCACATCAGGGGTCTTTGGGCTACGCGCGGGTGGCTTTGGTTCCTGGTTCAAGATCCAATGACTGATGGTTTTCACCACCGGGCGGACATTAGACTGCTATTCAATGTCTTGGGTCAAAAACACCGGACCGTTTCTTTGAGGCAAAGGTCAGCCTGGCCACTGAGATGCATCAAAGAAGCCTTAGACATTGGGCAACATGTGGTTTTGCATGCAACGACCCGCTGTATCGACCTAACTAAGGCACTATATGCAATGCACGGCAACGTAATGCAAGCCACGACCTGGGTAGATTTCAGAAGCCTAAAGAGCCATGAGCTACTTAATCCTAAACCTCATCGATCTCTTGGTTCAGATCAATTAAGAGACCAAAGACAAAGGATCTCAGGGCAAAATCCATGCTCATGGCTGAATCCATCAAATCTCCCAAGGCGCGTGGAAAACGCGTGAAGATGGCCAAAATAAATCCTGATCTGTTGACTTATTACCCCAATTGACCTAGACCTGATTCGCCGCTTTTCTACCTTGGGCCAAGTGTGGTCACCATCACATGTGGCGTTAAAAGGCGCTTCAACCAATTCCTAATAAGTCTGTGATGAATTATGATAGAAGACAAAAATCAATGCAATGGCTATAAGCGTTCGAGCTGATACAGGCAAAGTGTCTAAATCACCGGACCATTGCAGGGTGCCTAAGTGTGTATGTGCTGGCGGAATCACGGATGCTCTATTCTTGAGGCGTATAATGTGTCAATGTGATAGACAGACAATGCTACATTAGGAGTCAATGATGTGGCATTACGCTGTTGGCAGAACCTCAACATCCACGGGAAACATGAAACGCTATTTGTACACCAACTCAACTGCTCCTAATCAATGCCAGCTTCTTTCCGATCTTGATGTCATCAAAGACAGCCTTGATGAGTTCATCATGACTGATTCGCCATCAACGACAGTTCATCAGTACGATAGGCAATGTGATTAGCCGTGAAGATGCATGTAGTTTTTCTTTCATTAATCATACTGCGTGCCGCTTGAATCCAAAGAGACTTATCTCACGCTGTTCAGGGTATCGTAAAAGCAAATACTCCCAACTCCAATAGAACCTGACTTGCATCTCAATCTTCATCGATACACCATCCTGGCGGTGGAACACCCCTTCTCCTATACTTGTCGCGCATGACCATCCTTAGATATCTTGACCGCTCCCTAAGCTCATCAGGATCCCGATCAGGAAGCACTTGATGGAAGACCTCGTAATTCGGATGCGATGTGGTCCGGATCAGGCTTAAGAGCTGATCATCTTCCCAGTAGTACCAGCCATGCTTCTCAAAGTAAGAAGTTTCTGGTGGCTCTTGCGATCTAATCAACCCGGACTGACTGCTTGCGGGGTGAGAGCTGCGCCCAACCTGATGGTAAGAGCGTATTCCGGGCCGGCTTTGAGATGATCTGAGATTTTGCACTGATTGCAAAAACTGTTGCATCTTAACATCTTGAATGTCTCTGTGTCGCTGTGCCTTAGCCTCGCGTTCCATCCGAACAGCTTCATCCCTCTCCCTAGCTTTTCTTCGTTCTTCGTGTGCTCTCTTAGCAGCATCAATATCTCTCCTGGCCTTTTCGAGCACTTTCTTTAGCTCTGTTGTAGCTACCCTGAATTGTCTCCGATGCTCCTTTGCCTCGTCCTGTTGATCGCGTTCTCTTCTGGGAGGGTGAAGTTCGTACCAGCTTTCTACGACGTGGGAGAGCCTATGAATCCAGCCTACAGCTCGCTCCAGTGGTTGTAATAAGTACACTGTAAACTCCCCCTTTTGTAAGGATGCTTTTTTGGCCTTTTCAGCCAGACCTCCACACCCAGCCTCGAAAGACTTGTCTAATAACAGAACCAACATCGGAATGATACGTCTATGTAACTTCGTCACGCATTGGCAGCCTTCGGTCACTTGCTTCGAATCACCCTGCTCCATTATCATGTTGATGTGTGAAATAAACTTATCAATGGCCAAACGAAGTGTGGCGAGCAAAGTACTGAGCTCGGCTGTGTGCTCGCGAAAATATTCCAGCTGCAGCGATTTTGGAGCTGACGGAATATCCTTGCAGAGTTTGTAGAGACTGTAAAGTTTAGCCAAGATTATCCTCGATCGCAAACGGCGATTGGGCTGCTGTTCCAATGCATCATATGCGGTTTCCGCTTGGTCGAGAACATGCTGGTGCCACTTTCTTCCATCCATCCACCCTGAAAAGGTCATTGTCCAAACAAGCTTTTGTACCGCTTCTCGTTTTATGCGGGCGGTAAGAACTGAGTGAGCTGATTGTGAATCACTTGGTGGTGCGTCTAGCAGCAACGAGTCTTCGGTTAGATCCGATGTGTTGAGCTCTTGTTCTACTGCCGTCTCGTCAAGATCGGAGTCGAACTCAGGATCGGCATGCTCATGTTCCCCTTCGTGCTCTCCATCTCCTTCCTCATCTTTCTTTCCGGCGCTGTCTCCATTTCTCTCCTCTTCTCGCTCTTCCTCAGCCTGCGACGAGGGATGGTCGTTTTGTCGTTCAGGCTGCGGATTGCTTCTTTGTTTGCTTTGATTCGTTTTCCGTCTGTCTTTAGACGGCGGGAGACTGGCCTTCTCTCCCCCTTCTTTTGCTACCAGCTGACTTGGCTGCTCTTCGTCGGACGGAACTTCATATATATCACCCCCAGCGTGGACATGTTGTGATATTGATGCCTGTGTGGCTGGCGCTTGAGGAACTACTGAACCGAGATCTGGAGATGCGGCCCTTGCACTATCATCGGGTTCGCCATATGTCGGCTTCTGGCTCTGTCGCCGCTTCTTTCGTCGTAACGAGCGCCTTCGAGAAGGCGTATCAGATTGTGAAACTGCTTGTGTCGATTGAGGGGCCTCTTGCTCAAATGCTTCTGGCTGCTCATGTGTTGCTTCTGGTTTGTCAGGGCTTCTGGCTGAGGGTTGGTCCTTTCCTGCATGCTCCTGTGGTATGTCGCCTATAGCGTTGCTTTCACCCGAGTTCCAGATTTGAGTAACGCCCACCTTAACAACTTTCCGACTGGGTTTCTTTCGGGGTGGCTGGGCACTGCCATTTGGTCGGAGTTTGGGTAGCTCGTTGTGGGAACTGTTGATACCCAGGCTCGAATTTATATTATTCAGAAAGTCTTGCTTTGGTAGGGTTTCGTTTTCTTCTTCGGACTCTTCTTCGTTTTCTTGATTCCGTCGAGATGGCTCCTCCTCTTCATCAGTTTCCGGCACAACTTCATGGCGAGAACGGCGCTGGCGCTTGACTGACTGGTTCATGGAACCTACGTTCGTAGCGTGACGCTTCCTCTGAGTGGGCGAGGGCAGTTTTTTAAGCGGAGTATTGGTTTTTTTTGATCTCGTGACTCGGCGTCGACTGGAAGAAGGCTGGTCTGGAGGTATCGCTTGGATGGTTGATTGTCGACTTGTGTCCGTCCCTGTTGCGCTGATATGTACCTCGATGCTGGGCCTAGGAACTGAAGGTCTTTGTGAATGTCTTCTTCGGGTAGGTATTTGTGGTTGCGCTGTCGTTTCAGGATCGACTGATGAGCTAAGGGTCTTACCCTTGGACCGTAGCCGTGCCATCTTGAGCCTTTGTTATTGTGTTGCAATAGATTGAGAATGCCGAACGCGCCAAGGCAGCGCGTCCACAGATATAGTGCTAATCGCGATGGGTAGAAGGGGTAAGCCAGAGATTTTTTTTCCCTTTCAGCTTCGTAACTGTAGAAGTAAGATTGAGGTGAGTTAGGAGCTTCAAAAAAGAAATGTTATTCAAGTGGTGAACAACGGCGCACAAGGCAGGCGCGTTGCATGATGGGATGTCTAAGATGAAGTGGAGCGCGGGAAGCTTAAGAAACGGGAGCTTTAAAGTTAAACCTCCACTGAGAGCTTTCATGCGATGTGACAAATGACATAATTTCAAGAGTACCGTAGATACAAGACGACAATTTGCAACAAGAGTTTAAAGGTACCGTATAACTATATATTCTAGAGATTTTCTCAGTAAATGATTAACATGTAAGTATCTTCTTATGCATGACAAGTTTGTATATGCTTGGATATCTTTCGAAGCTGTGTCAGTCGCAAACGTTCTCATCATGTCCCACATTTTTAAAGAATACCATAAAGCTCTATGAAGTAGATAGATCATGCATATCTTTAAGAGAAGAGACTAGAACTCATAGGAACTGCAATGAAGAAGAAATTATTAATTTATAGCTATGTAAGCTTATACTCCTTCAAGGTATATTATATCATGGTTTTATGGTTATCATGATTCGCATGGCAGATCAAAGAGCTGACTAAATTATCATCTCCAAGCATCCAATCCAACAGAATCGGCTCAGCGTCAACCAAGTACCCCAACACCCACTTATTCTTTTTCCACCATAAAACATCCTTGATCTCTCATACAATACTTCGATTCTATTTCACATTCGACAGACCCCAATATTATAAACAACAATCCGAGCCGCCGTCAACATGACGTCCGCAGCCCCTCCAAAACACCAGACTCTCGAGATCTTGGACCTCAGCTCCCCACCAGCCTTCACCAAACCCTCGAAGCGCATCAACGAAGGTCCCGACGTCGCACGTTTCCTCACTAGCCTCGCCTATCGCGATATTGGAACATTCATCCTGCAGCTTAACCACGCCTTATGTCCTCGAAATCAACCCTCATCACCCCTCCCCCGCACCTTTCCCCTCAATTCGAAACCGCCGACATCGCCATCCGTCCAAACACTACAAAATCTTTTGGCAAAGATCGAAAGCTTCATTGACCAAGCGCCTCCCGATCCTGGCCCTCGACGATTTGGAAATGTTAGCTTTCGGAAGTGGTATGCTATCTTCGAGGAGCATCTAGATGAGTTGCTAGGGGAAGGACTTCTAGGCGAAACACTCAAGATTGGCGATGGAAAGGCAAAAGATGAGGTTTCTAGCTACCTTCTTGGTGGTTTCGGCAGTGTGCAAAGGCTAGACTATGGAACTGGACATGAGCTCAGCTTCATAGCTTTTCTAGGCTGTCTATGGAAGCTGGGATACTTCAAAGATGGACAGCAAGGAGGCGAAATCGAGCGAGAGATTGTTCTTAAGGTTATCGAACCGTATGTTATCCTCGCATGTACTGGATGGGTACTGCTAACACCCTTAGATACCTCAATGTTGTGAGGAAACTTATCCTAACATACACCCTCGAACCCGCAGGCTCCCATGGCGTTTGGGGTCTTGACGATCATTCCTTCATGCCGTACGTCTTCGGCTCCGCGCAACTAACACGACCCATCAACGACGACGAGCCGATGCCTCTAGAGGGTTCCGTCAAAGGCGCCCCTAAGCCAAGCGATGTTACAAAAGCCGCTATCGTTGAGGACCAGCGACAAGTCAATATGTACTTTTCTGCAATTGGCTTCATTAACGACGTCAAGAAGGGCCCGTTCTGGGAGCACAGTCCCATTCTCTTTGATATTTCTGGCATTCGAGACGGCTGGGGCAAGATCAATAAGGGCATGATCAAGATGTTCAATGCCGAAGTATTGTCAAAGTTCCCAGTTGTCCAGCACTTTCCCTTCGGTTCGCTCTTCTCTTGGGATGTTGATCCAGAAGCTGCAACTCCGACACAAAGCGTTCATATGGCGAATCAGCCAGCCATGGCAGCCCCAGTACCTTCAGGGCCAGGAACGGCTGCGCCGTGGGCTCAGGCTGCAAGAATGCCTGCTCCGACGGGACCAGGAATTCCCTATTCTCGCATGCCACCACCAGGGCCCAGTTCAGGGTCTCTTGCCAGAGCACCTCGAGGCGCCCCCACGAATGAGTCTACGAGCGCACAAATCACTGTTACCAAAGCACCATGGGCTAGAGATTCATAAAACTTATACTAGCATGTGGGAAGGTCAGCATATTACGGAGTTAAAGGGGCACGATATAGATATTCATTTGTTCATGAGATCCTATAGAGCTACATTATGGTCTATATATGTGTTTCAAAAGATCGTGATTTTAGACTGTAGACAATTTCCAGTATCCCATTATGATCTTCTTAAATTGAAGTTTGAACTCGAAAAAGCACAATCTGGAGCTGGAGCAAGGAGGTTTCTGGGATATAAAAAGCGGGTATATATTTAAACAAACATCGCAACACTTTTCTCTCTGGGTATCCAGCCAACTGCTAGGAGAAAAGCGAAAAGACTTGGACAGCGAACCTGTCATATGACTAAAGGGCTCATGCCTCTATGGCAGTTTCTGAAACACATTCTTTGTAGTCTAGCCGATCAAGATGTTCTCATGGAGATTCTGCACCTCGAAAGAAGGCAAGCTTGAATCGAATCGCACTTAAGCGGAGGCCACCGGGGCAGGAGCGGGAGCAGGAGGAGTATCCTTCTTATCTTCCTCCTTGGGGGCCTCAGCAGGGGCCGCAGGTGTAGTCTCAGCTGCTGCGGGAGCGGGAGCAGGGGTCTCAGCGACGGGAGCAGTTGCAGCAGCTGGAGCAGCAGCCGGAGCGGGTTCGGTCTTGGCAGGCTCAGGAGCGGGAGCGGGAGCTTCGGTGGCCGGAGCAGCCTCGGGCTTGGCGGGTTCAGTTGCGGGAGCTTTCAACTGTTAGTTCTATGTTATCGACATTTCTACACCATGACATACCAGGAGCTGTCTCCTCAGTCTTGGCGGGCTCAGCAGGAGCCGCAGGAGCCTCAGGCTTGGCTTCAGTTGCAGGCTTGGCCTCCTCCTTAGCAGGTTCAGCAGCAGGGGCAGCGGGTTGAGCAGCAGGAGCTGGCTCAGCTGAGGCACATGACAGTCAGCAATGGATGATGGGACGGTTCGTATGGGAGAAAACGTACTTGCGGGAGCAGGAGGAGCGGCCTCGGTCTTGGTAGGCTCGGTGGCAGCTGTGGGCTTTGTCTCGGTAGGCTTGGTTTCGGCGGGTTTGGTTTCCTCCTTGTTATCCTTCTTCTTGAAGGCGGCCTTGAGCTTGGCCTTGAGGTTGTCAAGGGCGTGCAGAGCTGCAGCTGTCAGTGATATGCTCTGGGGGATGTTGTCGAGGTTTAACTTACGGATTCCAGGCATGGTGTTTGTTATAGGGTTTCTGATGATAACTGATGGTCAGCTTTGTCTATCGCGTATGCTTGCTTCCTTGAGCTGGTAAAGCTATCGGAGTTGCTTTTTCGGAGTTGACCGAGACAAGCCAGGAAGATAAAAGCCCATTAGAAGCACGGATCGAGCCAAAACGTACCAGATGAAGCTTTGTAAAGTGGTATATCTTGACAAGACAAAGGATAAAGGTGTCTGGAAGGTATTGGAAGGTTAAGGATAAGAATAAGAATAACAGCGGCGGAGAGACGGGAGATGAAACTGCTCAGCCATGACCAGTTCGTAAGTCACGTACTGTACATGACTGCACAGTATCAGAGGCAGCGGGTAACGGACGGTAGTGGGTGACATTGGATGCAATCCAACCTAATCTCAACTGAAGCATCCTTGCGCATCCAAGGATTCCAACTGGAACTGGAACTGGAATCTGAGGCAGCCACTGAAAAACAAGCATTTCCAGGGGTGGTGACTGAGGATCCACCAGGCAATTAGTGAATGACCCTACCTATGGATAATAACAACTTGATCTTGATTAATGGTAGATTACCCCTGGTACTTGGGGGGAGTGAATATCCAGGGGAGACGTGTAATCCTTAATCTTATGTTTTTGAGATACTGTGTTTTCTCTTGTGGAATTTATCCCAAGTGAAACTGACACTGTAGGGAAATGTCAAGGGTTCAGAGGAGACAGGTTCAGGCTTTGTACCCTTGACGCTAAGATTGAAAACGAGACCTCCCTGACGACAACGTGCATCGTTTAGCCGCTGGTCCACTTGTTATTTGGTGAGCTACGAGTGAACAGGCTCTCTCTTGCGAGCTGATGTTGAGGTTCCTTTACAATAGTTCACCACTGTATTGTTCTTTATTTATCATGTACTTGTCTGCTCGAGTCAGCTTCAAAACTTGGGCTGATAAAGTGCTTCAGCCGCTCGTTCTAGACTCGAACAAGAGAGATACGTATCGAATTCAAGGGATCCAATCGTATATTACCCCACCAGACAAGCTTTCCGTTGCTGCTCTAGCGCTGTGCTACCCCAAAATAGGTCAACTCTTTATCAACCAACATTCGAACTATTGCCGCAAGTACTGTACATGCTCAATTCTACAGGATCATGAGATCTATTCTATGCTAGTATTATCTCTGTTAACCACTCTTCTACGATCTTCTCTCCCTTTTCGTCCATCTCCATCTCTGCCGACTCTTCACCAGCATGTTCCACCTTTACTCTTCGACGTGGCTCATTCTCCCATATAGAAACATCCTCATCCCAAAGTCCTCTCTCCTTCAACTCGACCATCTGGATACTTCGCTGCATCATCTCACCCAATTCATGCGCCTGCATTTCCAAGCTATTTCCCCACTGCTTTCCGGTAAATGGCCGGCCTGGCCTATTCGTCGGCGCCGGCACTGGAAGCGTGTCGTACAGCAGCAGTGTCTCGGGGATCTTTAGCGTCGATTTCCGGGGTGGGAACACCAGTCTTGACTTGCGCGGTATCTTTTCTTTCATGTCAAATTCTGCATTGGGGTTGGTCAGGACGTCGATAGCAGAGGATTCTTTTTCCGACATGTGGTAAGACGAAGGGACTTTTACTCCTGGATTGTGGAAGAAGAGGCTTGGGCTGGCAAAGACGTCAAACAGGTCGACTGTTGACTGGAAAAACATTGGTAGGTTCTGCTGAAGGTAGTGAACGTATGTACCCTCTCGAGGTCTGAAGTAGTTGCTTGTATTGTTGGCATGCTTTCCGAGTCGATTCACTGGGTGGTCTGGGAAAAACATGGTCCAGTTGTAGATGCCATTGTATGCCACCAGTCCTCGAACTGCAAATGGTTTGTGCGGTCGCGACTCAGTGAGGGCTAGAGATGAGGCAAGACTTGCACCTAAGTGAGAGCCATAAACATAGATACCGCGCCTCTTGAGACCTTCTGGAGCAAGATTTTCAACTATCCACTGGTAGGCGAACCAAGTATCGTGGATTGGCGTTGGCCAGACATCATCAGTCGGAAACGTCTCGTTCGACTCATCATCAAATGAGTTCCAGCGATAGTTGATGCTGGCAAGTGGTTTTCCCTGGAGAAATCTGGGTATATGAGGAGGGTGATTACCAGTCGCGGGTGAAGCTGGCAGTTGAATAAAAAGGGGAGAGTTTGGGTGCTCGGCAATATTGATGAGGCTATTATGAAGCATTAGTAATGGGCTCGTGAGTATGAGGTGATGGCTTACTCAATGCTCACATGGCCAGCTGAGCCGCATCGCACTTCAACACGCTCGTGGCTCTGGATGCTATAGAGTCTCTGCCATGGTTTGTGAAGATGGTTGACGAGTCGCCTATGACTGGCGCGATGAAGGGCTTGGAAATGAAGGCATCTTTGCATGCTGTATCAGCATTACTAATCCATAAGATGAGACTTTCGCGTCTTTTTCTTAAGCTAGGTAAAGGTTAGTCAAGGCGAGTCGAGACCCATTGCCTGCATGACTTACACGCTCTGTGATGAGTGAAGGTGAATCGACGCGTGGTTTGAATCTCGACACTTTCGCTTGTGATGTACCAATTCAAACCACACAAATCAACTCCCGGTAAGTGATAGTCAAGCTAGAGCCTTAATTTGTGAGAAATGTGAGATATTTTGTTAAATATCCAACAGAAAACTCTCGAACAATGCATGAGGGATGAGAAAAGGCTTGTTTGGAGGGGGTGGAATTTGAACGTTGCATGATTCTTTAATATCACTGGCCAGAGAATATTTAACCCCACACAACTGACGATCCGGTTATAAGACCGTACCTCAGAGAAACGCAGAGAAACCCAATTGAACTCACTCCCTAATTACTGTAGACTGGGCTAATAAGTTGAAAAATAAAGTTCAAAGGCAACAAAGTTTGAGAAACACAGAGAAATGGGATGCCGTCCTTTCGAAACTAGATCCTGTATAAATCCCCTGATTTGAGCCGCTGTATCCACCGGGTCACCCACCCACCAACTCAACCCCCAAGGAATGATCTTCCTTGTTCTCTGACAGGCCATGCAAGTCTCGTGTCTTGGCCTAGCTCGTGTTCAAAACCCGTTTCCCTTTGAGATCTGATCTGCCGCGACGTCATTCCATTGGCATGTGCATGTTTATCCCCACGCCAAGAATTCTCCTTTGAAGATCTTAAAATGGATATGGATCCCTTCTTTTTGCCAAGAATTGTATAGTCTCGGCTTACACTGCAGCAATCGATATCTTACCTAGGATATGCTACCTTGTTATCGACTCTATCCTTGATATCGCTTATAGGCTTCGTATATCCTCATGGACGACGGGGATCTCGGAGATAATATCCAACAGGAGACTGATGTTATTGAAGAGACTGTCTCCCACGACAGATGGATAGGAAATGATGATGCTCATCTGGCTCCAAGGTAAGCATCAAACACTTCCATCACGGTAAACTTCATACCTGACTTCTCAGCCGCTGGTGGTTTGCTTCCTCAGCATTCCCCATGATCGCCGGCACTCTCGGTCCAGTCGCCTCAGCCTTCAGTATTTGCGCGCTCGTCCGTCCATGGAGACAACATTATTTTCCTGGTGATCCTCTCAAGGATGCGGTTTTTTACGCTGACCCAATATGGCTCACCGTTATCAACGCTATCCAGCTCGGCGTGGCCATCATCTCTAATATCTTTCTGCTCCTAAACATGACACGTCGTGTACGCTTTACAATCGCACAGCCCCTCACCATCATCGGCTGGTACATTTCTGCTATTTTGCTTATTGCCCTCCTTGGTACAGCTTCTGGACCGCTTTATGAGGGGTTCACCTATCCAAGGGATGAGCTCATATGGTCACAGGCCTTTTACTACGGCATGTGGGCTGCCATTCTCTATTTCGTTGACGCTTCACTTATGTTGATAACATTCTATGGAGCCTTGAGTGGCCATTATCAGAGAGACTTCAACCTAACACCCAGTCAGCGAACTCTCATGCTGCAGACCATCATGTTCCTCTTGTACCTGCTAATCGGCGCCCTCGTGTTTTCCAATATCGAAGACTGGAACTATCTTGACACCGTATACTGGGCAGACGTGACTCTATTCACTGTCGGTTTTGGTGACTTCACGGCCCAAACAACCCTCGGACGAGCCCTCATGATGCCATATGCTTTAGTTGGCGTTATCAGCCTTGGTTTGGTTATTGGTTCTATCCGCAGTCTTGTTCTTGAGCGAGGTAAACGACAACTCGATGCCAGAATGGAAGAGAAGAAACGTCGACATATTGTCCGAACTTTGACTAAGAAAGGCGACGATGAGCTACTCGAGCCAATCCGTGAACCACGTCGACAAGACTCTATGGATTCTCAGGGTGCACAGTCCAACAGGCAAGTACCAGCAACAGAGTTTGAACGACGAAAAGCAGAGTTCGACCTTATGCGCAAGATTCAGGCCCGGGCATCATCCTGTCGTCGCTGGATGGCCATGGCCATTTCTACAAGCGTATGGCTTGTCCTGTGGCTTTTGGGTGCGTTTATCTTTGTCAAGTGTGAGGAAGACTACCAAGGATGGAAATACTTTGATGGTTTCTACTTTTGCTTCGTCAGTCTCACGACCATTGGATACGGCGACAAAACCCCTATTTCCAATGCCGGAAAATCGTTCTTTGTCTTTTGGTCTTTGCTTGCATTGCCCACCATGACAGTTCTGATATCCAATGCAGGAGATACGGTTGTCAAGCTCATTCGTGATGGAACGCTTCGACTCGGAAATGTCACTATTCTACCAGGAGAAGACAATTTCAAGGATGATCTCAAGTACATCATTCACAAATGTACCTTTGGCTTGCTGTATGCTCATCATGCGGAACCGCCACCTCTAAACCAAAAGAAGAAGTCAGTTTCGAGGGATTCCAGTAATGATACTTCAGAGACCACGGTCAAGAAGGAAGAGGAGGAGAAACTCGACGAATACGCTCGTGGACGTCCTCGACGTTCTGAAACCGGAGATGAAGACCCAGCTGATCCACGGCCAGGTCGGGGCCGCAATAACTCAACCTTTACAGCTCGAGTTCGTCGTTCTCTATCCCGACTTCGAGACGCCCACAAGGAGTTACCCACAGGATCAGACCTCCACTTCCTCCTCATTTCAGAAATTCAGGTTCTCATAAACCATCTCAAATCCTCAAAGCCACACAGATACTCTTTCGAGGAGTGGGCATGGTATCTCAAACTCATCGGCGAAGACGAAAGTAGTGCCGAAACGCATGGCAAGGCACAGCCAAACAGTAGACATCATCATCATCATCATCATCATCATCACCACCACCACCGCCACCATCGTCGCAGAAAGACGAACGAGACCGCCGAAGGTGTCGAGAAGGATGGTGGCTCGGCTGAGAAAACAGCTTGGTCATGGGTTGGTAACCGGAGTCCGCTTGTGGGAAGTCAGGAGGAGACTGAGTGGATTCTGGATAGACTCCTTGAACGACTCAGAGAGTCTTTATCCGCTGAGGGAAAGAAACAGGTTACGGCTGGTGCAAGGAGAGCTCTTGGGTCGGATCGTCGACGGTCGCCGGATGATACATATCATAGGAAGAGGGGGAAGAAGGAAGATGTTTGATACCCATAGGTTACTGTGTTAATGAACTTGCATCCTTTGCTGCCTCTCTTTGAATTAATTGTGATTAAGAAAGACTTAAGATTAGAATAAGGATTTCTCAGAGGTTCACACATGGTATTTGCTTCATAGGCTGATATACTATTCAGTACCGGACTGGGTTCCTTCATGTTGATTCTTTTTATCTTCATGATATCTAAGTAATTACAACGCTCCAGCATTAATCCTGTCGCTTATCATACAAAGTCATTCGTCGCTCAGCGGCGGTCCCTACCCTTCGTAATATCATACAACTTGAATAGTCCATCAATGACTAAGCCTCCCATATCATAATACAGCGTGTTGTTACAATGTAGTGCATTGTCCACAGATCTCCTAGTTGTTACCTCCGAGAACAAGTCGTCTGTTGCGCTTGATCACCTGGTTCAATCCCTTCTCCAACTTCTCCGTTTCACGTCGGGCAGCTGCAAGTGCGCCCTCTGCGTCTTCTACACTCATAAGGGGCATACCGCCGACGCCCATGCCGAAGTTCTTTCCGCGTTCTTCACTTGACATACCAGCCGAGCTGAAGTCCTGCATAGCTCGAGCTCCATCGGGAGGGCTGTAGATGCCCACACCAGCGGCGGCATCGGGTCCATAGAAGTAGGGTGCGAGGGAGTTAAGGCTCGCAGCAGCCTGGTCCTTAGTTGGGGATGCGCCCTTAGGGAATCCCATGTTCGTAGCACCTAGATTGAGGCGAGGGAGGACGTATTGGTTGATGTAGCTGAGCGCGTCCTCTCGTTGAAGCTTGCCGATGGGGTCTTGAGACTGGAGTTGGGAAGTGGCGGGGAAGATGTTGGGTCGCCCATTAGGAACAGCTCGACCCTTGATCAGAGAGAATGCTCCACTTCCAGGCTGATGTCTAGGGGCAATGAACGACCCGGGGTTCTCTGCCGTCTTGGCAATAGAAGCCTGAAGTTCAAGAAAAGCGTCCTCTTCTTCAGGGTTTAGACTACGAACGCAGTCGCCATTGGGAGTAATGAGCATACGACTACCGTCAACATGGAATTGCTTCCTAACAGGCTTCCCTGCGCGCAAGGCTGCAAGATCCTCGTCCTGGATTTCCCCACACTTGCAAGAGCAGTCTTTGCAATGCTCAGCCTTGTTGGCGTTGTTCTTAGCAGCACTGTAGTCGGTGCGAGATGAGCCACTGGCGATGGGCTTAAACAGCTGGAGCTTATCCACGCTAGAGGCCCAGAGAGAGGGCTTAATCTCAGCAAAGACTGAAGCAGGGTCGGGCTGTGGTCTCTCAGGTGGTTCGTTAGCGTCAGTGGTAGACTCTTTAGGAGATGCCGCGGGAGGAGGAGTCGCCTGAGTCTCAATTTCCTTTGCTTTACCCTTGGTTTTGGCTGCCTTCTTTTGAGAAGTCTTGCTCTTGACTGGCTTCTCTTCTGGCTCCGGTTCTGGCTGCTTGGCAGGCTCTGGCTGAGATGGCTCGCTTGCAGGGGTTTCAGGCTTAGAAGCCTCTGGAGGAGAAGCATCAGACTGGGTCGCTTTGGCGGGCTTTTCCTTCTTCTGCTTCTTCTTTCGTCCAATGATAGGGGCCTGCACCTCTGTCTCTGCAATGGGAGCCTCAGCAATCAACTTGGTTTCCTGCTTCAGGCCGTCTTTGCGTTGTTTCCGCAGTTGACTCTTTGTTGTGGTTCTTACAGCAGCAGATCCAATTCTGCTGGGAGGTGGAGAGCTTGCACGAGAATGGGTAACAGAGGCAGATACAACCGAAGCGTTGTCACTAACCATCTCGCTGGCGGGTGTATCTGGTCTGTGACTACCAGAGACGGCCCTGGAAGTACCCGACAAAGCAACCGATGCCAAGGTCAAAGCGGGAGAAGCGGGAGGAGGTGCCTCTGTCTTGGGAGTGGAAATGACGCGCAGTGTCTTTGTTCCTGTTCGTGTGATAGGCGAAGCAACTGCGGTAGATGAGGGGGTGGGCAAAGGAGGGAAGGCCGCTGAGGCCTCCATCGTCGACCTCTCGGTTGATGCAGATAGTTCGCTGGTCTTCGGAGCAATATTTTTTCCAACTTGAGTATTGACAGCAATGGACTTCTTCTCGGCTGTCTGGGGCGATGGTGTAGGCTTGGCTTCTTGAACCTTGGTCTCCTGAACCTTGACTTCTTCAGCTTTGGTCTCCTGGGCCGTACTTTCTTGGCTGGCTCCGGCCTTGGCCATCATTCTATCCACAATCTTCTCCACATGTCGTTTGGCCTTAGGTGTAGCCTTGGGGGTAGGTGTAGCAGGTCGGCTCTTATTCTTCGTAGCATCCAAAGCCGGAAAGTCCTCGTCCTGCAAGAAACTTGCCTTTGCAAGCTTAGGTTGCGATTGTGTTGTAATTTCTCGCGATAGTCCACTCTCAGCCGCCAGCGACTTGATGTTCTTCTTGGCCTCTGAGGCTGGTGTTGCTGGCTTTGATTTCGCCGGTGATTGGTCAGGTGTCAAAGCACCTTGTGAGAGTCCAGGAGGTGGCATTCTAGGCAACACTGGTACAATGCTCGGGAGCTTTGCATAGCCCTGAGTGGAGGAAGGTCTCGATATGTTGGCTGGCAGTCCAGGGGGTAAAGATAAGCCGGGGGGGACCGATGTGCGACCTTCCATACCAATTGGCGGCATGATAGGGTCGTCAGAAACTAACGCGTCGACAGAATTCGTAGCCTCGTCCAGGGATGGGAGCTCATCATCTGAACGATCGTTAGCACAAGTTCATCACTCGATCTGAATGTAAAGCAAAACACGAAGACTACGCTACGACAGCAACACCCCATTTATATACAAGACTTTGGGGACAGGGTCATGCTACGGCGACCACCATCGTCTTCCACGGGGGGCAACGAAGAGAACGGGCGATTTGGAGAGAATAGAGGGTATTGCTATTTCTGACCAAGGATACCGCCAAACCTAGGCGGATGAATTCGACATTGTTAACATACATAGGGGGCTTGTGGAAGACGATGATGGCTTGCCTGACGTGAACCCCCATGTGCGGTCGTTCAAAGACCTGCAAAAAGTCGGAGGAAAGAGACTCGAGATATTCTCATGTCACCCTCCGTTTTCCCCAAAAAACAAAGACGACGCCTGATGCAAAGCTGACCCCCAAAAGCAGCGTTGATCTCGCAAATGCTGCCGAATCAAGATGCGCTTGTGACTCGTGTCCCCCGAGGAAGATAAAAGGCAACTTTTCTCGCCTTGACCCTGATTTCCGAAGAACGCCCCCCCCTGTGCATGAAGAAGAAAAAGCCGATATAGATGAGAGGCTACCAAGCATCACCCTCCCAGTCTGCAACAACTCCGAGAAATATCAAAACTACCACCTCCCATAGCCTGCGTTATACATCATGTTGTGACTGTACCCACCTTGACTCTGACCACCAAACAAGCCCTGTCCGACTCCTGCGCTGCCTTGAGACTGGTGCTGCATTCGCGCCTGCAAGATACTCGGGTCTGCAAGATCTACTAAGCCACTCCCCCCCGAGGAGGAAGTGTTAGCATGTCTGTGCTTCTTTCCCTTCTTCTTCTGCTTGGAGCCCATGTCTTGATACGTTCCAGGTGCATTACCATAGAGCGGCGGCAGGAGCCCGGAAGCAGGAGCTGGGGTGGAGGTAGAGGAGGGTGGGTACTGGTTTGAATAAGAAGAAATCATAAACTCACGCTTTCCCGCATCGTGGGACTGGTTGTTGCCAGCCCGACCGCGGCCGATTAAACTTTGAAGAAGCTCACTCGAATTATCCTTGGGGGCGCCGAAACCCTGTCCACCAAACTGACCGAACATGCTGGGAGGAGTGCCCGTTGACTTGAGACCAGGAGGAGGTCCAGGCATGGAAGCACCGTAGAACTGGTTGTTGCTCTGCGATTGGAATGTGTTGGGCATCATAGAGGACTGCTGAGCCATAATACGCGGGTTGGCTGCGACCTTAACGTTGGTAGCAGAACTAGCGTTGTCGTTGGCAAAGCTGAATCGGGAAGATTGACGGTTGTGGCCTTGGCCCTGGCTTGGGGTCTGATTCTGGAAAGCATTGCTCTGGCTTGTAATACCAGGAGGAGCATCACCAAACCCACCCTGAGATCGAAGGTACAGCTGCTGCGGTGTCATAGACCGCGAACCAGGATTGCCCGAGCTCTGGCCAAAGGGTGAAGCTCCAGTGAGTGAAGGTCCGAAGAGCCCATCAGTAGAAAGTCGCTGGATAGGAGGCTGAGTACTAGGTCGGCGATCGAAACCTCGGTTGTCGGTAGAAGTGTCACGATCCTCAGGCTCTCCTCCAAGAGCAAGACTGCCACCAGTCTCAGGTTCTCCTTCCGATGGCTCGCGAACTTCAGGTTGCTCTTCCTGTTCACCGCTCAAACGCGAGTCTTCCTCCTCTCGCATGGCTCGGCGCTTCTCGCCACCATGAGGATCGAACATAGGCGGGTAGGAGTCTACGTCAATGTCAGGAAAGATAGGCATGGGGCAGTTGTGTAACGTTTTGTAAATCTCCTTGAGCCAAGCGTCAGGGGACTCTTGAGATGGCGCAGGCGATTCAGGTTCCCTGGCCCTGGATGATGAAGGGCCCGCGACTGGGTCCTCCTGTTGAGGCTCCTCTTCCAAATCTTCTTCCTCCTCCTCTTCAACTGCTTCTTCTGGGACAGGTTCTGCGGTGACAGGTTGAGCGGTTGAAATAGCAGGGCTAGATGCAGCACCACTAGTAGCAAGACTACCTCTGCGACTTCGCTGTGGGTTCCGTGCCCAGTTAGCTGACGAAGGTAAAGCTGATCCGTCGGCACCATTCTCAGACCCCTCTTTACTAATGGAGCGTGTCATCGGATGGGATACGACGGGGGGCGGCGTAGGATGGGAAATCTGTTGTCGAGAAGCCGACCGCGAGCTACCTCCAGGCAGAGGCCGTTGAGACCCTATACTGTTCATGGAGGACAGATCCTGTCGTGAGTAGCTATCCTCCTCATCGCCTTGTTCATGCAAGAACATGCAACCAGGATTGCCGCATTTCTCGTTCTTCAACCAAGCCGAACAGTATTTCGTTGTGCCGTGCTGTGCCTTGAGGATTCGGTCACCGTTGTGCGATCCGTGCACAGCTTGGATACACCGCGTCGCTTCTTCTGGACGTTCGAAGGTTACGTATATCCCGAGCGACTGATGTTGGCCATCCGAGCTCTTTCGATTACTAATGGAAATCTTTTGGATGTTGCCATACTGGCCGAAGAACTCTGGCTTTCGCAGTGTCTTGAGCAGTTCGTCCTCTCGAACTGTTGGTGCAAGACCCGTAATGTAGACCAAGTTCTTTTGGACAACACGCACGCCGATTAGATTCTTACGGTTCTCCTTTTCGGCTTCGCGCTTCTGTAATTCTTTTTGTCGTTGGTCCTGAGCTCGCTTCTTTTGGTTCTTCTGGATATTGGCCCGAAACTCTGCGACTCTTAGGGGTTGGTCAGCATAGAACCATGGGAGGGGAGGGTTCATCATACTCCTCTTGAGTAACAACTTTCCACTGTATGGTTTTTTCGTCGTAAGGTCGTCGGCAAGCGGGGCAGAGGCCGTTCATATTATTCTTGATGTTATTAAAACAAAACTGGCACACCTATAGACTCGAGTTAGCAAACGTGGCCGAAAGATCAGCCTCGACTAGCAAGACATTGTCCTTGTCGTACCTGGTATCCACAGGGGCATGGTCGGAAGTTCCTATCTGAGAGGTCGAACTCCTCGATACAAAGAGGGCTATCAAGAGGTCAGCTTTGGGTACCAAACATTACCCAAGGAGCAGTGCGCTGCAAACGCCACCCCCCGGGCGGGCGGTGAAGCATACCAAGTATCCTCCTCATCTTCTATGAATGAATCCTGTGGCGCCATGGTGAGAAGGTATAATTAAGGTGAAAGGCAAGAAATAGTAAGTTTGATATGCGATGTGCGGAAATGGAAATGTGAATACAAGGAGAGGAACAGTGTTTGGTATGCATCGAGGCTGCGGGAAAGTGAAAGATGGAAAATACGACTAAACTGTTCACGGCCTAGCTCGGGAACTCGAATCACGTGTCGGCATCTCCGTCATCGAAGTTTGACAGGATACGGGGCAAATAGCGGGGTACTCGAGTTCAGGCGTCAAAGGCACTTGGGCACAGGTACAGCGCTATTGTCGGCTGAAGTACGGAAAATTCCATCCACGCTTCTGCCGCTAAGATTCTCGAGCCAATGCTTGCGGTATCATTACCAACACCGTAAGGTATTTCGTCTCGACGACATCTTGCATCGCCAATTGGCCTCGAATCGTCACATAATCGGCCATGGCGACCAGCATTTCTCGAAGCAGGGCTCTTGCCTCAGCTCTACGACCGGCGAAGCCCTCCGTCCAGCTCCGTAACGACCAAGCAGTCCGTTGCTTGTCCAGCACTGCCCGTCAATATGTCGCAATGCCGAAGGAGTCTCCCAACCTGCGAAAGGCTCCCCGAGATCACCCCAGCGTTCTAAAGGCCCCGATCGTCAACCCTGCCGACAGGTACCAGAGCAAGTCCGACAACATGCACCGTTATGGTGCCTGGTTGATGGGCACTCTTCCCAAGTACATCCAGCAGTTCTCCGTCTGGAAGGACGAGCTCACCATCTATATCTCGCCCTCGGGCGTTTACCCTGTCTTCAGCTTCTTGAAGTGTTAGTAACGCGTCAATTGGCTACGAGACAATCGCTAAAACATGACAGACAACACTGCCGCTGAGTTCACCCAGGTTAGCACTATCACTGCTGCCGATTACCCCACGCGCGAGAAGCGTTTCGAAATCGTCTACAACCTTCTTTCGGTCCGTCACAACTCTCGAATTCGTGTCAAGACATACGCCGATGAGGCATCCCCCGTTCCTAGTATCACCGGACTTTTTGATGGTGCCAACTGGTACGAGCGAGAGGTGTACGACCTTTTCGGTGTCTTCTTTGCTGGTCACCCCGATCTCCGACGAATCATGACCGATTACGGTTTCGAGGGTCACCCTCTGCGAAAGGACTTCCCTCTGACTGGTTACACTGAGATCCGATACGATGAGGAGAAGAAGCGTATCGTCACTGAGCCTCTGGAGCTTACCCAGGCCTTCCGTAACTTTGAGGGTGGTTCCAGCGCCTGGGAGCCCGTTGGAGCCGGACAGGAACGCACACCAGAGTCTTTCAAGCTGCCAACACCCAAGCCTGAGGAGAAGAAGGAGGAGCCGAAGAAATAAAAGGGACCATGTGCACCCCAAGCTGTATAAGATCCAATGTCATTTTGTTAGAAATATTACCTGGTTTTATCATCCATCAATGCAATCCGTATATCCGTGCAGTCCATCTATTTTGGTGCTGCTGTCGTCATCTATAGTGTCATATCAGATACGCACGCAAGACGCTAACTTATTTGCCGTCACACAACGTGTGGAAATGGGTGGTGCACACCGCTGGCTGATAACTGACAGTGCCGAGGAATGCGCCTGTTGATAGCGTTACATGTGGTCCGGGAACCCGTCATGTCCCCTGGGTGCGGGCAAGGAACTGATTGGCACTACTTTAGGAAGCGAAGCTGACAATCTTAGACTGATTTGCCATTGCGCTGTCCGAGGAAGCACAACATGTCAGCTTTCATCATATTATATGCGGCTCCTCAATAGATTCGTATTCTAGTCTACTGTACTGTACCCCTCCCCATAAAAAGTCTATTGAAGTATAATTTATATACCTGGAGCCTCCCCCCCTGCTCAATTAACTTACTTCTTGCATTCTCATTCTTCATACCACTATTAATCTTCAATTCATCGTTGTTTCTGAGCTATCAACACAATATATCTGAAACACTTCTTCCATTTCACTCTTTCAACCAATCATGTCTAGCACAACCAACAGTGCAGCCAGCAGCCCTATCAAATCGAGAAGAACCTCTTCAACAGCATCAAACGAAAGCACTCTAAGTCATCACGAATTAGAGTACTTATCTCTCCGAGACGAGAACCTCAGCTACGAAGATGATGTTGATTTCCACATCTTCATTGATGCGTTGGACCGCGTCGACGAGCTTGTCACAGAAAGAGTTCCTCGAAGAGGGCGAAAGGAGTCAATAGGCCGTCTGTTCAACGGACTCAACAACAAGCTACGTCGAGACAGCACATTAGGATCACCGGCAGGACCTGAATGAACTTGACGCCAAGGCTCAATGATGTCGTCTTCTCGCTACCCCTTACAGCCAAGCCACAAGAGTTGAGCTTGGACCATATGGTTCGATCTTACATCCGAAAAAGAGATTGTATTTCTGTACGATGAGTTATTGGGACCGCAATTGGAAAGGGTGTTCTTTCATTTACGGGCAATGGGATTTTCATTTTTCTCTCATTTGTTCATGTTCATTCACAGGATGTACAATATTTACCCAGCCGTTCGTTAGACTCGGCCGATAGTCTACAAGCCGCAACTTTATTATATCAAGGCGCAATGCAACATTCCTTCACATGCCGAAAATGTCTCTCCTTGGAAATAGATCGACTTCTTTATGCTTTTTTAGACTTGCTTTTTTCCAGCTGAGCAAAAAAAAAAAGTCGAAACGTTAATGATGAATTCTCTCAACAGTTTTGCCTCCGTGAAAGCCATCTACCGCCAAGGAGTAGGGAATGAGTAAGTTGGGAACAGAAGAAACAACAAGAAACGTACAACTGCGCATTCGTATGCTGCCATCGCCAGATATCGTTCTTGGTGTTGATGATTGCTTGTCTTGATAAATCCGACAACCCGGATCGTATGACAGGTAGATCCAATTCTAAGGATGTTCTTGTTTGGCCGTTTTGGGCTGAGAGCCACAACGGTGGAGCGTTGTAGAATAAGCTTCGACCATGACTCGTAAACTCTTGGATGGTTGAGTTTATTATTACTATGGTATGTCTACAGATTGACTCAGAGCGCCATAGTTCTTCACATCGGCATTCTAAGGATCCCTGTTTCTTCAACATGACGGTTTAGGAAATCGTCACACTCTGAAAGACGAGCCAATAGTAAGAGCCGGACAGAAGAGAAGTGATTGGGATTCAAGGCATTGAGATAAGTCGTAGATTGAGTATTCCTTCGTAAAAAGAACAAAACTCAAGTTTGGGTAAGAAGGCATGTGTCAATATCAAGATGTCCATCTGAAGCGCTTGTCTCTTTGCTCTGTGGAGCCCGCATAAGCGCCGTCCCTGGATCGCTGCTGCAAAGGGTTACCATCGAGCGCGTATAAGATCATGTCCGGGTCCATTCTGGTTTGCTTTCTGGCCGGCTACGGCATGCTTCGCCATGTCAGCAATGGCTAGGCATATTTGACTTCTTCTGACTTCTTTGCCATTCACCCTTCTAACTACCTATGCAAGCATCACTCTGTGAGTAGTTTCGTTAGTCAGCCACTTGCATCATATAATTAAGGATGCTCAACACTTGAGTATATTAAAATATGTCGGTTCTTGTGTTTTCTTGTTTCCATATTTTGCCTTTCATTCTATAGCCCCGAGTGACATGCCACACAAGGACTTGGAGATATCGAGTTCAGTGTCAACTTTGTAAAAGAACCATCAAAGTCAGGCAAGTTCAAATTCCATACTGGTTACTTGTATGTCACTGATACTCATCTAGGAACCTGGTGGCAAAACTGAAAACTGCGAAGGGATTGCAGCGAAGCCTTGACTCGGAGTCTTGTTCCTCCTCCAGCTTCGCATCTGGAAAAGCCCGACAACCGGGAGCCTATTAATCAAGCCTGCAATACCTGCATAATACCAGTTCTTGGGCATCTCATTTAATTTCATCTTCCATCTTGTGCAATCACTTTAGTTCTAATATCTCTTTATAGTGCCCATCTTCGTTGGAATTAACCAGATGGAGAGTAACTCAGCCCAGGGCCACGAGACGCTTGTTCCTATAACAGTAACAGATAGTTTGATCCATAAGATATTTTGTTGTCTCTTCCTGGGTAATAGTGGTGTTCTTCTCTAGTCATCATTCACCCCTGGTTCTCTTCTATTCAACGCTTCCTCAGTTGGAAACTCTGGGCTACACTGCTCAGGTCATAGGCAAAGACAGAGCTTGCGAGGCTAGAGACACATACCACGGCTGTAGTGATTACCATAACAATTGTCCTTTCTGTCGCCCGTGCGCCTCTCTCCACCAATGTAGCAATCCCTAGCAAAGGATTGTTGCAGGTTCAAATAACCCGGGAACGTCAGGCCATAGCCTACGCCGAGAAGCCGCTCAGGGATAATAGGCTAGCTCCAGTGCCTAATCAAAGGTGGATTGCATCTATCAGTAGCATTAGTGATCAGTTGAGACGATTACAACCGTTTACTGTTAATCCACTAACGCAAGAAGTGTCAAGCAGCGTAGGACATATCGTCAATTTTTCGTTTCCTTGCTGTATCATATCTATCTGCTTCACAATCTACATTGCTGATGTTGCCCATTTATTGGTTGGCACAAACCCAAAGAAGGGCGTAGGTGTCCCGATACACACTTGATGGAAGGGGGGGGCCTATCGAGGTGCTCACAAGGCCTATGAAGAGAACCCTAGATATTCCTTCGTCAAGGAATCAGGTAAATACCCATGGGAGAACAAGTGGAAGTTACTTAATACAGCACCATCGAGCCCTTGACAGCAACACATCGTTGGCGGTGTGTTTGGCCAACATACCCACCAACGCTTCTTCCTTCTTGTATGATTCCAATATTACGAGAATAATATACTTCATAATTCACATGAGAATGCAGATTCCGACGCTTTTCTGAGAGCACTCGAAAGAGGTGAGGCGAGCACCCTGATGCCGTGTATCATACCTTGGATGCCGATAACCTAACACCAACATCAAGGGGTAACCTATTTCATCAATCAATCTTCATTTGCGGGTATGGCTACGGTTGTCATAACAACCTTTTGATCCCTCTGGACTTCCGTGTTTTGTTATTGCATGCTATTATCGTGCTTGTTTGTGGCATGGTTCTCTCATCGCGTCACCCCTGGCAATCCTCAAGCTGGCATAGTGTTGGGCAAATGATAGTGTTGGTTCTTCATTCAAGGACTCTAGATGGTTTGGGAAGCGTTATTGGGGGATAAAGGGCTCTCAAACAGTGAGTATGTGTCAGTCAGGGTGGTCGACTATTTAGGGTGGTTAGAGATTGTCATTGGGAGCAGCTATGCAAGCAGCCTCTTACGCTCTCAGGACCCAGACAGGGAAGACAGTTATGAAGGATTTGATACATGCCTTTCTCGTGTAAAGCCTGGTGTCAAGTATCATTAAACAGTACGGCGCGAATAGATTTGGGACAGGATAAACTGCTTCGTATTACATTTAACCATGCTTAAAGACTCTTCCAACATCATATACCAGCAGTTCTATCTCTATTAGATCATATCCTACAGCTTCATACCTCATGCTGTTCCTGATTGCTATTGACGGCGCCATCAACAGCAAATCATGACATATGTGACCAGCACCTTGAGTAATAATCTCCCAAGGAAAACGAGCTATTTTCTCCTCCCATGCCAGATAATCCGTCGCTTCTTCAAAGATAAACGCTCATCCCAGTGCTCCAACGACAAAAAAACTCCACCAAACATTATTGCAAAGACTGACAGCGCAGGGAAAAAAGGGAAGACCAAGAAAGGCTCACACAAGATTGTCTCCACGCCAGTCTCGTGGCCGTTCTTCTTTCACAAAGGAGAAAAGGAAATTGGAAGTGTATGTTTGCAAGCCTGTTACGCCCTCGTGCGCTCGTCTTCCGGAACTCCGCCATATGCTAGGGCTGATTGAAAACGCTGCACGCTGTCTAAGGCACTCGCCCCAGCAGCTAATGATAGTTGGTAATGATAAAGACATTAACATATATAATGATCAACTCTGCGAATGAGCTTTGCACAACTACTCGGACTGTTACCACATGTCCTCCCGCCCATCGTGCCGACGATCGTTCCCGGTGTCATGGTACTGATGGTAGTATTCCTTGGCTCCCGGTCCGTATCCTTCTGGATCATCGTAGCCATAGTCTTGGTGGTGATCTGTGCCGTGCTCATCCTCATAAATCTGAGCATCGTCAACATAATCAACCTCTCCGTTACCAGACTCGCCGTATTGCACCGCAGCCTATTATTGGAATCAGCAAAATCGTTTACCCAAGTATTTGAGCATCACTTACCCGGTGATAATCAAAGTCATATTGATCCATGGCTTCCTGGGCATCTTGTTCTTCCTGCATCCGCTGTTGCGCCAAGTATTCCTCCTCCTGCTGCTTTCGCCGAGCCTCCTCCTCCAAGCGCTTCTGTTGCGGAGAAATGGGCACATTCATCTGAGGATGCATCGCCTGGACAATAGCCAGGTAGCTATACATGAAATTACTCAGTAGAACTTGGCTGAGCAAGGGTCTACGCGGGTTGGCCAACTTTATATGGGCCATTCGATAAATCGCTCTCTCCTCGAGCAGAGGAAATCTTGTCCAGTGATAATCCACATCCGGGACTAAGGGCTTATATACTGGTTCCTCGGGGACCTTGAGGTGTTGAGTCTTCTTCGAATTTCGCTCTTTCTCTTCCTTCTTCTTACTTCCACCAAAGATGGACGAGAAGATGCTGCCGTCTTTGTCCCTCTTGGAATCGCTCTTGCGGTGGCTCTCCTTCTTTCGTTCTTCCTGTAATTTGCTTTCCACGTTATCACGATCAAGGACAAGACTCTCACGGCCCTTAGGAGCATTCTTGTCGATTGATGTTTGAATAACATCCAGACGTACGTTATCCTGGACTCTTTCGCCAAGTGATTTAGTCTTGGACCTCTTGCTCTCTTCTTTCTTCTTCTCCTTGTCATCACTTGTACTCTTGAACCATTTCCAGGCGCTTCCGGAAGACTTAGTAGAGCTTGAATCGTCATCCCGGTCTTTCTTGGATTTCTTTTCTGATTTTCGCTCCTCCTGGTTTAGTGTTGGTATGAAAGTGAGGCTGTCAGTTCGCGTTGAGCCACTTCCAGGAAGGAGTGAAGGGTTTGCCGCAAGATTATCGTTTAGGGATTGACTTTGCGGATATGATGATCGGGAGGTATACTGTTGTGGTGCAGGCTGGGGCGCAGCTTGACGACCAATACTTCGCCGACTTGAGCGACTAGGTTCTTCCTCTATCGGGGGTTCAGGTTCAGACATTCTCTGAGAGATAGGGTGAGTTTTTGCATTTTGGGAAGATGATCGCTTTGGAAATTTCTGTTCATGTTGATCGTGAGCGTCTTGGTGAGTCGAGGTTTCAATCGTTGGAAGGCTTGGTGAAGAACGGATGGGTAGCTGGTCTTGAAATGTCTCTGCGCGTTTGAGCCCACTGTTATTGACTCCTTGTCTATTTTCATCGTATGAATCGAAATCTTCCACCGACTCCTGGGAAAACTTATTGGTTCGCTTGACTGTATGGTTTTGTTGTGAGTAATTGTCGGCTACAGGCTCTGACTGGACTCGTGTGAGACCGTGGCCCGGTGGTGCTTCCAAAGGAGCGAAATTCGAATCCTCACTCGGTTGCTGCCTGTGGCCAGATCGTCGAGCCAGAGGTCCGGTCCGTAGACTGCCTCCCTTACGATATGTTGTTCGAGTTGACCTCCGTAGTCCCATACCTGGGGCAGCCGGCAAAATTGGCATGTCGTCAGCACTGCCCTCAGGCCCGGAGGGCGCCACTTGAGATTCCTGAGCAAATTTCTGTACGGCTTTTGTAGGATCCTTGACGAGTTCTTCCAGACTGAGCTCATGGCTGTGGCCCCGTGAACGTTTTCGGTCTAATCGCTCAGCTCCATCGACATAACCCAGAGCACCGCTTTCTCCTGAATTGTCTATTTGTCGTGACAGCATCGACTTTTTCCTTCTCAGACCTCCAGCTCCCGAGTCGCCTTCACTGGTGTCAGTATCAGCGGAGAGAAAAGAGTCTCCGGATCTTCGTCTTATCGAATGAACCCTGTTTTCGAGGAATGATTTAAACTCTCCGGGTGCCAGCTCTGGGTGCACTCTTGCAGGAACCCAGAGTAGTCTCGAAGGATCGTTCTCATCGTCATCACCGCTCGGTGCTATCGTTGGCATGGCCATTAAAGACATTGGCGGCATATCAGGGTCCTTATTGTTTCCAACATCCATCGACAGCCGCCTGAGGGCCTGTAAATTACTCAACTCCTGAGCAATGTCATTTGGGTTGTCAATGTTGGTGAGAGAGAATTGCGAGTCGGCTTGAACATCGCGAAGTGAAAGCGTGGGAGATAGCGGTGATTTCGGTCCCTGCTCGAATGAGTTACTTCGCTGGCCTGATGAAAGTGGTTGAGGCCGTTTAGTCGGGTCGCCATTTATGGGTGATGTTTCGCCGGCGGACGATTCGGAATCGGTTCGCTTAAGTCCTCTTCGTGTATCTACAGACAGAAATCGATCATCCGGGGGCGGTCGAGGGAGAGATTCTTGATAGGGTGTCGGACCGCCTATAAAGCTCAGCGGTCGATTTACACTCAGTGGACGGCCACCTTCTGATCCTGAATCGTCCTCATCGCCATACAGAGTACCAATAGCCTCGGTGACATGATGGCTTGGGTCAGAAATCGAGAGTTGACTGGAATGGCCGCGTCTGCTAGCAAAACTGCCGCCAACATCGCCGCGGGGTCGAGATGATGTCTATACCAGACAACAAACTAAGATCAGCATGGGTGGCGACAACTGAGAAACCCGGAACGAAATAAACAACAGAGCGCAATTTCACCAGATGCCAATAATTGCGTGCACCATATCGCGGAAATAACCATTCGGTGAATATGAATATTGAGACGTACCATCATCGACGGCTGTGTGGGCCTCAACGGAGGCTTGCACGCCCACGATTGCCTGTGTGCAGTATCCCGGCTTGTCTATTAAAACGATGTTGAAAGTCGATTCTACGTTATCATGGGCCTTAGTGCACCACGGTACTAGCGGCGCAAGGAAATGGAACGTCGGTAGCTCGAAAGGATGAGAGGTCTGGTCACCTCCTGGGACGGCGTTCTCGTCAAGTCTGTTGTCGCATGGGGAGGATGTAAGGACGAGCCGCTGATCTGTATGCCGTCCGTCAAGGGTTCCTAGTGTCGAATCGATATCGTATCTAAGTGGGGGCGATATCGTCTATTTGAGTCGTTTCGGGTGAAGTGATCGTAGAGGAACTGGTAGGAGGCTGTGGCTGTTTCTTGAAATAGACAAAGACTCAAATCAAGGGAGACAGAAAGAAGAGGTTCGTCCAAGGCCCAAGGCGAGATACAAGTTGGGTAGCCCTGGTAAGGGTAGGTACATGCAATCAAAGGGTGACGGTACTTAGACCGGGGCATGAGACGTGTCAAGGTAGGTCACGTGGTGGAGGCGCTTACAGCGGGTCGTCAGGCGCTATTCCACTGTATCACAGCGCTATCTTGCACTAAAGATGGCGCCCGTCAGGGTGGTTCAGTGCCGCAGGAGCATGTGAGGTGACGGACAAGAATTGGACATATATTCATGGATATGTACTGTAAGAGTTGTTTCTAAAAGGAAAGTATCTGAGGATATGCTAAGAATAACATCCAACTTGACTTTCTATCCAGATATAGGCGTAGAATGAGTAGTCATGTATGATTCAATCATGTGTCAGGTAACCCAAGTTGCCTAGTCATTATGGGTGCGGTCATGAAGCCTTGCTTTGAGTTTCTAACTCGTTGATTGTCTGTGCTGGGCTGGTTAATGTCCCTAGAATCCCTCGAATCAGAACCCGGAGAGCAAAGAGCCCCGAAAAAGGGTCCATCCTTGCTTGCCCAGAATGAAACCGGCAGACAAGCTCATTTTCTTCTTGGCCATATTAAAAGGGTCTCTCATATCCGAAAGGACGGCATTGTCACGTCTGCGGTGCGCATGGCAACCTACTTGCTGTGATGGATGGCGAATATCACATAACGTAGCGGCTAATATCATTGAGGGGGTGCCATGGTAACAGGACCGAACAATCGCGGTCGTATTGACCCGTAAGGAATGTCTCTTATTACAGTACGGTGTATGCTTCAGACAACACAATCAATCCTTCATTCAATAGCTACATACCAAATGACACAGTTGAGTCCTGCTTTTTGATCAGTCTTCACGTAATAAGTCTCTAGCGTGAGCTATAATTATCCATTAGTGAAACAGGTCGCATAACCATCACATGTACATTGGTTCTACATCGTCTAGAGATGTCTCCTTTGTCTGGATTATAATTGGACACATAAAATCTACAGAAAAAAAGAGATGTCGAACGAAGGGTTTTATCTGTATTCAGAGTATAGTCTTTATAAACCAGTTAATACATATGGGTGCAAGAAACTGAGTGAGATGCCGATCAGTTAACTATGGCAGCAAACCGCTAAAGAACTGCTAAGGTCATTAATATTATTTACATGCCACCCATTGCTATATAACTAAAAGATAAAGAAGAATAAAAGCATATACTAGAAAACATCAACTTACAGTATTACAAAAGGAGCTTTCACTTTGTTTTCTTTTATTTTCTTAAACCTCGCTACCCTGTAGTGAGTTCTTAATTATAGGCAAACTTCAAAATAATCGCTTTTCCGTATCACTGAAGCCCAATCTTTTGCCTCCTGTCTATTTTCCGATATGTGCTTGAAGATAGAATCCTTCTCCTAGTGTTTGTTTCGCCAATTTGTTTCCAGCTTCTGTTTGTTTCCTGTATTAGATAGAGTGCTTGATGACCGCATGATCGATGGCTTGTGGGTGTTATCCTTGTCTCAGATCAGCACAAAGCTATGATACCCAAGAGTTAAGGTCAGCCCCGTGCTTTTTGCTTTTTCTATGTCTTCGTCTACAGATTCTATAGTAAATTTCATTTCTAATTCGTAGCGATTTCGGGGTTCTTCTCTGGGATTCTCCTCCAAGATCTGTAGGAATTGGGCAACTTTGTACGTCATGATGGTCAGGATGCATCCTAACAAAGTTACATTGGAACTCCAACAGCAACTTTACTCCAAGGGCAATTCTACCCCGCTGAACTGGTTACGTACTCAACGAGTCGGTAGGTAGACATTACTTCACCTCGTGCGGGGAGATTCGTGAAGACTTTGGTATTGATTACAATATCGCTCCGCACGCGGTCACATATCACTTTCATCTGAAGGGAACGTCGCAGAAGGGATCGAGATATTTAAGACATTCAATACCAGTTTTTATGTGACATAGATGCAATTTGTTTTCTTGCCATATTTCTATGATTTTCATATACGAATGTTCAGAAGTTATTGAACAATTGTTATAGCACTTATAGGTTGCGTGGTTCTATGTACGTGACTATTCAACCAAGAATAAAGATAGTGAGTGAGTTAATGTTATTATTCTACCTGCTCATCTGGCGAGAATACATGAGATAGGGTTTATTTACTCAGCAAGTGAGCATCATTACCAGACTAGAAGTATAATCTTTCTCTTTCGTTTGAATTGTTGCGTTGTTTCAACTTCAATAGGTGCGATTGTATCTGAATCTGATTGTCGGGCAAAACTATCCATTGCACTCAACAAAGGACATTGAGCCAGTCACCAATATACCCTTGTAATACAGACTGTTGCCGTATGGGGTTACAACTTGATTTGATGGCTCAAGTTAGGCAGCATAACAAATACGTGCTCTATAAGAAAGACTTGATCTAAACTGAGTGAATTGGATAAAAAGCTCGCAATCTTCAATGGTAGGCAGATGGAATGGAATACTCATCAGTCAAGATTGAAAAACTACAATGGCGTTACCTCTCTATAACCAAGTACAAGGAAGCCAGAATAGCTTTCTCATAAATGCCGATTTTTGTTAACATTCACTATGAGCTAATAACGTTTGTTCAGGGAAGAGAACTGTTAGGGCAAAACGGAAAACGGTGCTGAACGGAGAAGTCAATAATACTCGATCTCAAACGGCCAGTCCCAGCGATTGCCGACCATTAACCGCCTGGAGCACCACTGAGCGCCACTGAGCACCACTGAATGATCTTCCCCTGGTCTAGGCCCAGTTAACTCTGCCAGGCGGACAGGTACCTCGTCAGAGGTGAAGCTGATGCGGCTAGTCCTAAAAAAGTAAGGCTATTTACTCCCGATTCTTGGGGCCACCTAGAAATTATCTCTACCTCTGAGGTAGCCTTGCTACAGCTGCGAAAATCCACCTCCCCGTGATTGCCTCCCTGTCTTCAATTCCACATCGTCACCTCTTTTGATACCCATTCATATCCTCTTACAGAGCTCTATCTCGCTATCAGAGCATCTTTTCTCACACTCCACGCGATCATCCGAACACGCGAATCACCGACCGACTTCGAGCGCATAGAATCAGTTGATTGATAGAATGGCTGCTGTGAGTGCTACCCCATGAGATGGCCCCTTCTATTATCCGCTACTTGCCCATCTCCCTCGCACCGTGTGCGGCTTTCTGCAAGCAAGCATCAGCTTCGCATTACTTGCAAAGCCTCATCGGATGACTCATGATCATTTCTTCTCTTCTCGCATTTCTCGTGTTGCCATATTCCCAAGCCTACATTCTCCCCGCTCGCGTGTTGTCCCGCCGTTGCGCCCCGTTAGATGGCCTCAACTTCGAGATCCGCAACTCCACGTCACTATGCACTTCCACGAAAATGCGATTATCTCAACTGCGCAGTTAGCTGTTTTGACGAGAACAATTGGCTAACATATTTCCAATAGCCGCGAGCATACAATAACCCGGGCTCAGGCTACCTTCAGAACGGTGCGAGCGGTCTTCCTCCTGCCGGTGCTGCACCACTTTTGCCCAACCAGGGCCGCGTTCTCCAAACCGGACCCCTAAGAGTTCTGTGCATTGCCGATGTTCGAGGTTGGTAACCATGAAAGAAGCAGTCGGATGAACGCTAATAACGTCATAGGAAACCTGAGATCACTCAACGACCTTGCGAAACAAGCCCGAGCTGACCATATCATCCACACCGGTGATTTTGGTTTCTACGACGACACTTCCCTGGAACGAATTGCCGAGAAGACGCTGAAGCACGTTGCGCAGTATTCGCCCTTGATTTCTGAACCCGTCAAGAAGGCTATTCAACAAGGAGGTCCAGGCCCCGTCAAGTCCCGATTTCCTCCCAATGAGCTTCCTCTGTCGGAGCTGCCCCTCCTTATCAGCGGTGAGGTCAAGCTCGATGTCCCCGTCTACACCGTCTGGGGCGCTTGCGAAGATGTCCGAGTACTAGAGAAGTTCCGAACAGGCGAGTACAAGGTACCTAACCTTCACATTATCGACGAGGCTCGATCAATGCTGCTGGAGGTCGGTGGTGTCAAGCTGCGACTACTTGGTCTTGGCGGTGCTGTTGTTATGCACAAACTTTTTGATAATGGTGAGGGCCGCACTACTATTGCTGGTGGCCAGGGAACCATGTGGACAACTCTTCTGCAGATGGGCGAGCTTGTCGACACCGCGCACCGAGTTTACGATCCCACCGAGACCCGCATCTTTGTCACACATGCCTCTCCTGCTCGTGAAGGTATCCTGAACCAGCTCTCAGTAACCCTCAAGGCCGACTTCTCCATCTCTGCAGGACTCCACTTCCGATATGGCAGCTCTTACAATGAATTCAGCGTGAACCCCACTCTCGACCATTACCGTGGCAAGCTTGCTGCTTCTAAGGCTTCCTTCAACGATGTTTGGGAGACTGTCAAGAGTGAGGTGGAGCCTGCTATCCAGCAGAACGAGGCCCAGCAGAACCTTCTGAAGAATGCTCTACAAATTGTCGAGAAGATGCCGACTACCGCTGCTGGTGGCAACCCCTTCGGCGGCCCTGCTGCTGGCCAGGCTTCCCTTGGACAAGTCGATGAGAGCGCCTTCAAGAACATGTGGAACTTTAACCTTGCTGATGCGGCTTTTGGCTACCTGGTTCTCGAGATCCAAGATGGCCGCATTGGTACAGAGATGCGTGCCCAGGGCTTTAACTTCTCTCACCGTGGCGCCAAGCAGCAGCCTGGTATCCCTCCCACTACAGCTGGCCCAGCTGGTATTCCTTCGCCTGCTCCCCCTTCCACTCAGTCCAGCGCCCCCCCTCCTACCAGCCGACAGCCTTCAACAGTCCAGGCTGCTAAGCCTGCTGTCGCAACTCCTCTGCCCGGCCCACCTAAGCCAGCGACTCCTCAGCCTGCCCCAAGCTCGAGCAGTCCTGCTCCCGCCCCTCCCAGCAAAGACACTGAGAAGGCCTCAGCTCCGGCTTCCGCTGCAGCTAACGGCTCAGCGCACCCTGAGCGTGTTTCTTCTCCCGCTCCCAAGACACCTGCCTCGGACATTATCGGTCTCTTTATTATGAATGTTAACACCGAGGAACAATGTCGAGAATTATTCAATGAGGAGGACAAGAACAAGATTCTCAAGGTTGAAAAGTGGGGTAACTCTAACAAGGTCGTTCAGTTCAAAACAACTGAGGACCGCGATGCTGCCTTGGCCAGACTCCCTGAAGATGTGAAGACTAGAACCCAGGAGGACCGATCCAAGCCTCTGGTCAAGATCTTCCAACATCGTGAGGGCAAGACATATGCCAACCGAGGCGGTGCTGGTAACTGGGGTGCTAGCGGACGTGGGGGTGCCACCAACACCAGTGGATATCGCAGTGCTGGGGGTGCGAGTGACTCTGAATCCAACCGACGCGGCGGACGAGGAGGACGAGGCGGTCGTGGCGGAGATCGTGGACGCGGTGGACGCGGTCGAGGAGGCCTCAAGGGCGAGACAGGCACCTCTTCACCTGCCGCCGCTCCCTCTACACCAGCCGCCGATTGAGAACATACTCAAAACTTAAGTGTCACCACACAACCGCTCTGAGGCCATGGTCCTTTCCATGTGCCATTCATTAACTTTGCCTCCTTTTTTTTGGCATCACCAGTTTGTCTCGCCTTTACCTGATCTGATAGGGGCTTAAGGGACAGAAAAAGCGAGGAATATTTCACAAGCCTCGTTTTCATGTATCGTGTACCTAATGAGATTTCGGAGTCGACAATCCTTAATATCAAGGGTACGACTTCTTTAGTTTTGACCTGTATGGAGTTCAGTTGTGAAGAGAATTAAAAAAACGTCGTTCTGGGCCCTGGAAAGCATCTCGGAGATGTGGATGTGATGATGACGTCCACGGAAGCTGGATTAGGGGATTGGGTTGAGGACGATTTGGAATGAATTAACTTCCTATTGTACAATTTTAGACTCTGGTTGACTATTCGTGATACTGATCGTGACTGATGGACTACTTTACAGACTAAATTACATGTTTATCTAGATATTGGCCACCTCATACAGGCTTCATGCCCTTGTGAATAGCGGCAATACCGCCGGTCAGGTCCTCGTAGCCTTCTCCAGCAACGACAAAACCTGCTTCCTTGATCATATTTCTAAATTCGGTCTGGCTGGGGAATCTCTCAATACTCTCAACCAGGTACTGGTAGCTATCGCGGTCTCCTGCCACAAGCTGACCAATCAGGGGAATGCCCTTGAAGGACCACTGCTTATAGATGGTGTTGAAGATAGGATGCTTATCCACCTTTGAGAACTCGAGACAGGCAAATACGCCACCAGGCTTAAGAACTCGGTGGGCTTCCTTCAAAGCAGCGGGGATATTGGAGAAGTTGCGAATACCGAAGGCGACTGTGTAAAGATCGAGCGAGTTGTCCTCAATTTGAGAGGGGAGGACTTCGGCATTTGCCTCGAGGAAAGAGAGAGCGGATTGGTGGGATGCAGGGAGTGCAAGAGAACGCTGGCGACCAACTGCCAGCATGTCGGGGTTGATGTCGGAGATGATAACGGAGACATTGGGGTTACAGTTGAACTCGTGGGCGTGCTGAAGGTGACGGAAAGCAATATCCCCAGTTCCGCCAGCGACGTCGAGAACACGCTGAGGTTGACCAGGGGGGTTCGTAGCACCAGGGTTAAGTGAAGAGATAAAGTAGTCCCTAGGATCAATGTTAGATCTGTGACATCTATTGCGGTATATATGGGCTAAACGTACTTCCATAGACGATGGATTCCAAGAGACATAAGATCGTTCATCTTATCATAAGACTCTGCGACACTAGTGAATACACCAGCAACACGCTGCTGCTTCTCGGCTTCGGTGACAGTCTCATAGCCAAAGTGGGTAGGTCGATCAGATGTAGGGGTTGTGTTGTTGCCACGGACGGCATTGGTTGAGCAGAATGGTCGGACAAAGGTAGAAGAACATCTTGAGGGGTTCAATGTGCGGGAAAAGCCCCGAAGAGCTGTACGTGAGGCCATTGTGAATGTAGTTGGGCCTCGGAGGTTATGAGAAGCTCTTGTTGAAGGTCAGTTCGAAAATCATACGAGGCTGAGAGTTGGAGTTTTGCGGTGGGGCAAAGCCGTGGCGCACCAGCCTTGTAACCACTGTGGCTGACCATATCGATATCGAATTTGGGGACAACCTGAGCTCAGAGTTTCTGAAGAGTAATGGAAGTATTCTTACCTTAGACGCTTTCGCCTGAGTTGGCGAAAGTCGAGGCATTGCCCTCGTTTCTCTCTTGGCGATGTTTGAAGATGGCACGGACAAAGACATGCACCTGGGTCTTCAACCACCAGGCAAGGGCCCCGAAAACTGCAAAGAGGGTAAGGACTAGAAGTGCGATAGCGACTGCTGGAGTGGAGGACATGTCGAAAGGCGTTTCAGAGTGTTGAGATTTATGGGATTACTGAGGATGTGTATTTTGGGATCACGACGTTTTTGTTACAGAGAGTTGAATGTGGAAAGTTGTATTTATTTCTCTACTACAAGCTATTTTCTTGATCAATGTAAACAGTGATTATATCTAGTGGTTGCCATGGCGCACTTTTGTTGTATGTTGTTTTGAGTAGTGGTTGACACTCACTGACAGCTGGTGACAACTGCACTTAAAAATGGCAGTGTCTAAAGTCGGCATTGGATCCATCCATGGCGATCTGGAGTTTATCGTGTGTGTGGGGTAAAGCGATAAGGACTTTGTGTGGGGGATAAGTCGGGGTCCTCATGGCTATCATGGGCTTCATGACTGGCGTTAAACATGACATGATGAGTATCTAATAAACTAGGGGGTATTATGAAAGGCCTTACAAGGAAGGCAATTCGATTACCGAACAAATAGAATCCCCCTGGGGTCAATCAGTGGCTGAGTATGCCGAACATCGTCAAACCACGGCTTATTACTATCTCACCGTCTCGGCTTTCACGGGTTGGAGTCGGCTCAGGATGACGTCGCTTCCTCGCGGTATCAGACACAGCAACCCCTCGGTAATACGGCCAACTATCTATCAAGCATATTATTGAGTTCTAGCAATTTGAATAAAAGATAACATAGCCCGTATCCCAATTAGCCCTTCAACAAACGAGCATCCACATCCACATCCACGTACATCATGAAGTCTCGAGCTCTGCGTCAAGTCACCCTGCGGAGGGCTACCCTCTCTAAACAGCATGTAACACCCATTGCTATCCGATCAGCAAGCAGTGTATCTCAGCGTCCCAATTCCAATTTTGTCTCATTTCCTGGTGCATTGAAGAGCGCATTCACAAGCTCTCTCAAATTCGAAAATCCCCAGTCGTATCCCGCCTTGTCGACGTATCGCGTTGTAGATCAACATGGGGTTGTGGTGGATGAATCGTTCAAACCTGACATCTCCGACGAGGAGGTTATTCGTCTATATAAAGATATGGTCTTCATCTCAATCATGGACCTGATCATGTTTGATGCGCAAAGACAAGGTCGATTGAGCTTCTATATGGTTAGCGCAGGCGAGGAGGCTGTCAGTGTTGGCAGTTCAAGCGTGTTGGACAAAGACGATGTCATGTTCTGTCAATATCGAGAGCAGGGTGTGTTCAAGGAGCGAGGATTCACAGCAAAGGACTTTATGAGCCAATTGTTTGGCAACAAGAACGATCCAAGTCGAGGACGAAGTATGCCCGTCCACTACGGAAGCAAAGAGCTGAATATTGTGAGTACATTGCAAGTCAAAGTCAGGGAATTGAAACTAACACAACGAATAGCATTCCATTTCTTCACCATTAGCAACACAACTCCCTCAAGCTTCTGGAGCCGCCTACGCCCTCAAGATGCAAAAGCTTCAAGATCCCAACTCTAAAGCTCGTGTGGTAGCGGCATACTTTGGTGAGGGTGCGGCAAGTGAAGGAGACTTTCATGCTGCTCTCAACATTGCTGCCACACGATCTTGCCCTGTTATATTTATCTGCCGAAACAACGGTTATGCTATCTCAACACCTACATTGGATCAATACCGTGGTGATGGTATTGCCAGTCGTGGTATTGGATACGGTATTGATACCATCCGAATAGATGGCAATGATATCTGGGCCGTCCGAGAAGCTACAAAGAAAGCACGCGAGATGGCCCTCGAAGACGGTGGCAAGCCAATTCTCATCGAATGCATGACCTACCGTGTCTCTCATCACAGCACATCGGACGACTCGTTCGCCTACCGTGCACGTGTAGAAGTCGAAGACTGGAAGCGTCGCGACAACCCTATTACTCGACTTCGCAAGTGGATGGAAGCAAAGGGCATCTGGGATGAGGCAAAGGAGAAGGAGGCCCGAAGTGATCTGCGCAAAGAGATCTTGAAGGCGTTCAGTGAGGCAGAACGAGAGAAGAAGCCTCCTATTCGAGGAATGTTTGAGGATATCTACGAGGAGTTGACAGATGACTTGAAGACCCAGATGAAGGAGCTTAAAGAGATGTTGGACAAGTATCCTGAGGAGTATGATGTTGCAGAGTTTGAGGGTGGTAAGGACAGTTTGAAGCCATAGATGTAAATGGTAATGCTGAGTAGATAAGAGCCCGACCAGCGCAAAATTAAAGATTAAAGTCAAATAATGTTTTTACTCAAGTTCACTGAAACTTTCAATAAGTGGCGTACAGCAATATGTGATATCAGCTTGACGTTCTTGTTATATAATGTGCTGTATACATTCACCAGATAACTTGCAGTTTCTAGTGTACCTATTCTTCCGTCCAAACAGAGGAGTTTATGACTATAGGTTTTCAAGCTAAAACTGTAATAAGCTTAGATATTATGCAAATACAATTCTCCAGCTACTACATCCAGAGATCCAAATATTGAAGTACCTTGTTGTCACGCGGGCAGGTAAGAAATTGTCAAAACCGCGATAGGATCGATTACGAGAGAATACTGGTTGCCTTGGATGAAGCTTCGCCAAATAACCATATCTTTTTTGTGCTTTAAATGGAACTTATATCAAAGGTTATCTGCTTTTCATCAAGTAGTTTGAGGCTCTCTTGGATCACTCGGCCGTGCAATATCCGATGTTGATGGTTGTCGCATTTCTTAGCGTGACCTCTTCAGTGGCTTACTGAGCGTGAAGACGCCACTATGGACCTAAGCGGGCCGCTCCACATTGTGAGAACGGATCTCAAGCCGCACCTTGACAATTTTATGTGAATGGCGAATATATTATGGACTGTGTATTTTATGTGTGGAAGTATTCTCGTCAAACTAACTCAAGATGAAGAAAACGTTATGATTGTAGACACTGAATATATGATAATAAATATGACTAAAAGCGATGATAATTGCATCTGTAGGGAAATTAACAGAAACGGCACGAGACATACATACACTCGGGCCGTGATAGAACACATAGGCCCCTCATAGCCCCTCTCTAGCCGACACAGTGCATGTCTGCTTGCAGACGATAAGGCTGGGGTCTTTGACTCAACAAACTCACAGTGCCTTGAGCTTGTGGAATACATGACCAGTATCCAGCTTTATTATTTATTGCAAACGTCGTACCGTCAGTGCATTGGATGCATTTCCGTGTGTCCCAGTGTCCTCAGGGCCGCAGATAGTGGAGTCGTCCACCTCACACACGTCAGTCAACCCAACCCCGACTTGACCGTCCGTGAACCATCGCATCCAATTGAAGCGCCATCATCTTCTCCCTCTTCTCCCCCAGACAAGTCTCGTATCTGTAAACCCAAAAACACCACTCACTTTCCTCCTCCTTCCACCTTATTCCCACCTTTGAGTGACGCTTCTTTCGTCGAGACTTAATTTCGTAACTTTTTTAAGTCTTGCCTCATCTGCAGCACAGAAATATCCTTACGCTTAAACCAAACCATCTCTCTCTCACCTACACCGTAACTAAACGATAACCCGCTATCGCTCTCGTCATCTGTTCATCGCCTTCTCGACTTTCGGAGAGAAACAACGACCCCCGCCGCGCCCGCGCCTGCCCGCTGCCTTCCTGATGGCGTAGGTCGTCTGGGCATGGCAGAACGAACATCGGCAGGTGATAACGAAGTGCGACTTCCTTCTACCTCGACAACCTCAACTGCCAATTTCTCTCCCGCTTCCGCCGTTTCTTCAGCCCAGAGGTAGGGCCAACTCTTTTTATCCTTCCCCCATCTGCTTGCTATCCAGCTTCATCCTTGACCACTGTCACTGTCACTGCACTAAGATACCTTACGCTTCACTTCACTTCACTGCACTTTCTCATTTATTCACTCGGCATCATCCGCTTGTGTCTGTCTCGGCCGTTACTCACCCCGTCGCTCTCCGCTCTTGCGTCGCTCAAATGGGACAGACACCCTCGTCATCCCAGCACTGACCGACTGTGGTGCCGCTGTTCGGCTCGTGGCTGCTTTGCTACGTTGCTGATTCACGCACATCGAGACAACAAAACGCAAAACGCATTTTCACCCTTCCCAAGGAACTTGCACACACGCCTGACTGTAGTCAACCGCCGTTTCGTTGACAAAGACTTATTGACGTTGGCCTGAATATTATCTTGCAGCTATAGCTGTTTAATAGCCTTTCGGATAAACGAAGCTCTGTCATCCTTGGCCACAAACCCAAGCTGCTGTACAGCAAACACTGTCTTCGAAGCACTTGACTTTTTAGCCACGGCTCGTGCTTGTGCTTCCTCTTTCTTCCTCTCCCTCTATCTTCCGTGCAACATCCGTCAACCTCATCTCACACATCTTCCCCATTATTTGCCTTAACTCTCAGATGTATCGTCAGTGCCAAGCTCACGACAATTATGTCTTCTAGAATCACCAGATCTTCGGCTCGTCAAGCAGCGAGTCAGGCAGCCCAAACCAACAATATTGCTCCTGCCGCTGCTGACGTCCCGACCGTACCCTCCACTACTCCATCCTCCCGAAAGCGAAAAGGGCTCGCTACCGAAAAGAGCCCCAACGCCGCATTACCCTCCGGGTCTTCAGGTCGACGGTCCAAGAGACAAAAGATTCCCGAAGCCGTTCCTCCTCCCAACGCCAACAACAACAACCACCCCACATCCAGATCTCGGCGAAAGGGAAAGCCCGCTGTTGATATGGATAGCCCGGAGTAAGTCTTGGATGCAATATGGCTATGGCTAAGTATCTGGATCAATATATTAACGATAACAGTAATGACCGCCCCGGATCTGCGCATCCTGCAGAGCCCTCCATTCCTTCAGGTTCTTCTAGCAGAAAATCGAGCCGTTCCAAGAAGACCACGGGACCTCCATCAGGTTTGTACATCGCATAGACAAGTTGACTCTGTTTTTTAAGCACAGAACTGACATAGCTGTAGAGCCCTCTCCTGGTACAACTCTGACGACCCGAAGGTCGAAACGAAATCTTGACAGCGCAGTTGACCAAGATACACCGATGACGGGTACCGACGAGAACAGGGACCCAGGACCACCACCTCCACCCCCTCCTCCCATCGATCACCACGACGATGACGATAGCGAAGACAATGACGAGGACGAAGACGAAGAGGGATCACGGCGATACGACGATGAAGACGAAGACGACGATCCTTTCGGCGGATTTGGTGGCCCCCCAGGCAGTCTATCCAGTACGCTTAGAGCACTGACAGGAATGATGTCTGGCCTGACATCTCGATTCCGAGAAATTCTTCACAATCTGCGAGTTGATGATCTCTCAGTACAGCTAATAGCTCTACAGGAGCTGTCAGAGATACTCTTGGTGTCCAACGAAGACAACCTCTCCGGCCACTTCTCGCCCGATGCCTATGTCAAGGAACTGGTCTCTCTCATGAATAAGGAGGAAAGCCCTGAGATTATGTTGCTCGCGTGCCGCTGCTTGGCAAATTTGATGGAGGCATTGCCTGCCAGCGTTGCGAACGTCGTCTATGGAAGCGCCGTCCCAGTCCTATGCCAAAAGCTCCTCGAAATCTCTTTTATTGATTTGGCTGAACAGGCCCTGAGCACCTTGGAAAAGATATCAGTCGAATATCCTACCAGCATTGTTCGTGAAGGCGGCCTTACTGCTTGTCTCTCTTATCTCGACTTCTTTGCTACCGGCACGCAAAGGACTGCTGTCACTACTGCAGCAAACTGCTGCCGAAACATCCCTGAGGACTCTTTCCCAGTGGTGCGAGATGTAATGCCTACACTTCTTAACGTTCTCAATAGCAGTGATCAGCGGGTCGTGGAACAGGCTTCGCTTTGCGTTTCCGGTATTGTTGAGAGTTTCAAGTACCATCCCTCCAAGCTTGAGGAGCTTGTTAGTGTGGACCTTCTTCGGGGTGTGCTGCGCCTTCTTGTTCCCGGTACGACCAACATGATCGGCTCCAGTATCCATACCCAATTCCTCCGAGTTTTGGCTTTCACTGCACGAGCCAGTCCTCGTCTTTCCGCAGAGCTCTTCAAGCTAAACGTGGTAGAGACATTGTATCAAATCCTTACCGGAGTGTCACCTCCTAGTGGCACCGAAGATGTTGCCTCTAAACTGGACAGTGTTGTAATCATGCAGGCTCTTATCCATCGACCACGAGAGCAGATTATTGAAACGCTCAATGTTATTTGCGAATTACTACCTAACCTACCACGAAATGCTGATCCGTCATATGGTGATTTTGTTGAACTTCAAGCCTCTGCGGATGCTACAAATTCGGCATCTGGTGGGGGAAGGAACCGCAGGTCTACGAATGAAAAACGCATTGAGCTCCTTGAAGAGTGCAAAGACGAAGTCCGCCGTTTCGCGCTCATCATCTTCCCTACTTTGACGGACGCTTTCTCAAGTACTGTTAACTTGAGCGTTCGCCAGAAGGTCCTCACAGCACAGTTGAAGATGCTCTCGAACCTTGACGAGGACATATTAGTCGAGGCGCTCACTCCTGTGCCTTATGCCTCTTTTCTGGCATCTATTCTTTCGCAGCAAGACCATGCATCTTTGGTTATGCTTGGCCTGCAAGCAGCCGAGCTTTTACTTAGTCGACTCGACAAGATTTACCGTTATCAATTTTACCGCGAAGGGGTCTTCCTCGAAATCACCAAAATTGCCGAGGAGGAGGATTCAGCTGAAGAGAAGCCAGGTAAGGGCGAAAAACAGGGATCTCAGGATGAGCAGGCAGCAGAACAAGACAACGAGCAGTCCTCGGACCAGGAATCCGAGCATGAGGAAGACGAGGATGATGAAGAACACGAGTCCTCTGATGATGATGACGAGGAAGACGACGAAGAGCATGATAACGAGAATGGCGAGGCGCAGAATGAAGACATGTCCCCAGTTAGTTCCCGGGGATCGACCATGTCTCTCGAGGTACCTCTCCATCGCTTTGTCTCCGACGTGCGATCCATGAAGTCTCGAACACGAGATGTTGCCAAGAAGTTCTTAGAGACCCATGAGACTGAAGGTCATGGCCAGGCTATGAAGCTCAAGGCAACAGCAATCCTTGATGCTCTTTCAGAGTTGGCTGGCGAGCTTGAGACTTTCTATCTTAAACGAACGCCCGGCAACGTTGCGGCCGACAAAGGAAAGGAACTATTTACCAAGCTCGCATCATATTTCGATACCGACGTCTTAGAGAGTGTTACGAGCGCAGAACTTCTAGCCTCCGGTCTTGTACGTGTTCTCCTCGAAATTTTCAGCAACCCTGACGAGGAACTGGCCCGTTCCGCTCAGTCGACGTTCCTCGAAGTGTTCATGGCATACACCGTCAAGTCGAAGCCAAAAACTGCAACTGCAGAATCTCCAGCGACGCCTTTCAGCGTCATGATTCACAAGCTTCAAGACTTGCTCAGTAGGTCAGAGCATTTTGAGGTTATCACGGTGCATCATAACACATTTGACGGCAACCACAGCAGTCCCGCCTCCATGCTCGGCAAGCAAATTCGACTTCGTCTTGTTGCCGATGATGAATCCGAAATTCCTCGACCATACCGTAATATAATGGTTTCGATTCATGCCATTGCGACTTTCAAGTCCCTTGATGACTATTTAAGACCTAGAATCAGCATCAACGAGCGATCTCGTGGTTCCGCGCGCCGAGATGGAGTTGCCCGAGCACTTGCAGCTATGGCCAATAGTGCAGGCCTTCCTCTGAGTAGTGCTGCAGCAGCCCGTCTAGCAGCAGCCGAACGAGCAAGCCCATTCTCAGGGGGACCTCCGGTACCCCCACCACCTGCTGCTCCAACGCCATCCGGCTCCCGAGCAGTCCGCAAATCAAAGTTACAGGCTGCACCTGCTACACCAGATCAAAATGCTGGACCATCTCGCGATAAGGGCGCACTCAGACGCTCGTCAAGACGGCATGGTGCCGCTAACACGCCGCCGCCTCCTCGACCCCCGCCGGTGGACGATGAGGAAATGCAGGATACACTAGAATGCGCCGATGAGAAGCAGCTGACCGACGACGAAGATGTAGGGGAAAGCAGTGCATTGGATGCTATCGTCGGCGAACTTGAAGAAGACATGGAGGAGGAATCGACGCCTGAGGACACTTCTGCTGTGAACATGGAGGTCGCTACTGGTGGCCATGTCACAGCACGCAAGGAAGATGGCACTCGCATCGCGACACCAACTGGATCTGGTGCTCCTAGCCGTGCGGGAGGACCTCCGGCTGGTACTCAAGGCACACCTACGCCAGCATCGTCATCGTCGAGGCCGATGTCTTATGCATCTGCTCTTCAGGCCGTGCCTCAGGACTGGCACATCGAGTTCAGTCTTGATAACAAGCTGATCCCCAACGAAACCACCATCTATCGTGCCGTTCATACTTCAGCCTCTAACTCGGACGAGCACATAAGCAGAAGTATCTGGTCGACTGTGCACCCAATCAAATTCAAGCGTGTTCCTGGGCCACCTCCTGCGGAGTCTCTTTCATTCTCTTCCAACACGGAAGCTGATGGCGAAGACGAGCATGGTATCCCCGCTTCGCTTGCCAAGCACCCAACAACGTCATCAATTCTCCGCTTGTTGAACATTCTTCACGATCTCAACTCGAATATTGAGGACGTTCTGATTGAAAAGAAGAATAGCGTTATCGGCCTTAATGTCGAGCCATTGTCACAGTTTGTCAACACGAAACTCACTGCTAAGTTAAATCGTCAACTGGAAGAGCCCCTGATTGTTGCTAGCAACTGTCTACCCAGTTGGGCGGAAGACTTGGCTCGCCTCTATCCTTTCCTCTTCCCATTCGAGACTCGGCATCTCTTCCTACAGTCTACATCTTTCGGATATGCCCGATCAATGGCTAGGTGGCAGAATACCCAGTCTGCGGAGGATAACCGAAGAGATCGAAATAATGAACGGCCATTCCTCGGTCGCCTTCAGCGACAAAAGGTTAGGATATCTCGTCAGAAGATCCTTGAATCGGCCTTGAAAGTTATGGAACTATACGGTGCTTCCCAGAGTATCCTAGAAGTTGAGTATTTCGAGGAAGTGGGCACTGGTCTTGGTCCCACTCTTGAGTTCTACTCAACTGTCTCGAAAGAGTTCTCAAAGAGGAAGCTCAAACTGTGGCGCGAGGTGGATTCGAATGGCTCCGATGAGTTTGTTTCTGGAGCCACTGGACTCTTTCCCCGACCGCAGAGTGATGAAGAGGCCGGAACACCAAATGGAGAGCGAATCCTGCACCTTTTCAAGATGCTTGGAAAGTTTGTTGCGCGATCCATGATTGACTCTCGAATCATCGATCTTCATTTCAATCCTATCTTCTTCCGGATTGGGGATGCAGTTTCGTCTGGAGTCAAGCCATCATTGGGTGCTGTGAAAATTGTTGATCCTGTCCTTGCACGCTCCTTGAAGGCCATCAAGCAATTTGCGTTGGCGAAGAAGGAAATCGACGAGGATCCTAATCGTACACCAGCACAAAAGGTTGCCGATACAGAGAACATTACTATTGATGGCGTCAAACTTGATGATCTATGCCTCGACTTTACTTTGCCGGGCTATCCGAATATTCAACTGGAGGATAATGGCTCTCAAAAGCGAGTTACTATCGACAATGTAGACTCGTATTTAGAGAAGGTCATTGATATGACTCTTGGATCTGGTGTTCGCCGCCAGGTCGATGCCTTCCGCGTCGGATTCTCACAAGTATTCCCTTACTCGGCACTCAGTGCCTTCACACCGGATGAGCTTGTCACCCTATTTGGTCGTGTAGACGAGGACTGGTCACTTGAGAGTATGTATACTACTATATTGTTGCGTGTGATAAATACTAACATTTCATTAGCTCTTCTGGACTCGATCAAGGCGGATCATGGCTACAACATGGACAGCAAGACTGTCAAGAATCTGCTTCACACAATGAGCGAATTCGACGCCTCGCAACGCCGTGACTTCTTGCAGTTCACAACTGGGAGTCCAAAGCTTCCTATCGGAGGTATGTCTAGTCTGGTAGTCATTCATGATAACTATCTAACTTTTTCTAGGATTCAAGTCGTTGACACCCATGTTTACTGTGGTCTGCAAGCCTAGCGAACACCCTTATACGTCTGACGATTACCTTCCCAGTGTCATGACGTGTGTCAACTACTTGAAGCTCCCGGATTACTCTACCGTTGAGATTATGAGGAAGCAGCTTTTCACAGCAGTCAAGGAAGGCCAGGGAGCGTTCCATCTATCGTAGATTGGTCTATTTTACGAAGTACTGCACGGTACAATGTCTAGGGCCTCTTTATGGTACCTGGGTAACAGAAAAATGACGAGATTCTTTCCTTGGACGACTTGGCAGGAAAAGTTTTCATATTCGCTTGATGCCGCCGATGAAACAACACGCCCCCACGATGGACTGGAATGATGGAAATAGACAGGGCAGCTTACACCCACAGTAACACAATATTGCATGACTTGGGGGACGGCGCAGGACTTGTTTTTGGGAATCACAGGAACGGCATGGCATATTTTTGAAGCCTCTTCCAAAGGATTAACGGAGGAGACAGGACAATGATTAAGATACCGCCTTTAGGCAAAGTAGTTATAGAAATGAAATTGTGTGTTTGTGTCAACCCCTATCTGGCCGTACAATGATTGCACGATCATTTTTGTGTTTACAGATTGGCGTTGATTATTGATATCATAATTGTCAACTTGGTCAAGTCGATGCTCCTAACTCCAAAGCTTACAGCTCGTCCATCCATACATGTCCAATCAGTAAAAGAGGATACCATCATACGTCCTGCCTTGATACCGATCCTACGCTTGACCTGGAACAAAAGATACAGAAAACACAGTAAATAAAACCAAAAAACCATGCCAAAATTCTACAATCGTTCATCATCATCATCCGAGTCCCAGATTTCAGGCGGAACCCTCGTGTCGTCACGTACCAGGCTGTCCGGCAGCATCTGGCTCTTTGTCAGCAGCTGCGACGAGCCTGGATTGTATCCTGGTGGTAGACGTAGCGCATCATCGTCATCTTCCTCGTCTAAGAGGCCCTCAGGAAGGCCAATACTGCTGGATGAGTGTAACGGTTGACGGCGAATAGATGACGAGTGCTGCTCAGGAGTTGAAGACTGGGAGACAGTAGTTGCCTGAGATGGGCGGACGGCAGGTCGTTTAGAAGCGCTGCTTAGCGAAGGGCGGGAAGCGCGGTGCGAAGATGCTGCAAAGGGAGTACGGCGGGGAGGTTTGATAGTTGTGGGGGAAGAAGCGACATGAGTGGTCGGAGGGGTTGTATTTTTATTGTGGTTATTTTCTTCCTCAGGAGTTGACGGGACAAGAATATCGTCAGAAGTGGGGAATTGGGTTGAGTGGGCAAAGTCACTCTTGAGTTGGGCTTCTACTTGCTGCGATACGCTCATGCTTGGTGTAGGAGCTGGGGTCTTATCCGCAGGGAGAGACTGTGAAGAGTTGGCAAAGAGATCAACTCGTCCGCTATCATCATCATCATCATCAACTGTAGCTTGGGTTTGTGTCGATTCGTCTCCTGATGTGTTCTCCTTGAAGAGGGCATGTCGCAAGTTCCAGAGTAGCTGACCTACAACAGCGGGAGGGAAGTAGACATAGCGGACAACATCACCGTCGATCCAACCCTCTTCCCGCATGTCGTCTCCTTCAACAGGGTTGTTTAGTTCATAAACTTGAGTCAGGTGATAACGCCAAGCTGGACCTTCGGTGACACGGCCAGGGTCAGCGCAGGCCATAAAGCGCAGTAATTCACCATCGTATAGCCAGAAGCGAACCACTTGCGCAGGGATTTTGAAGTTGAGTATGAGATCAGCTTGATAACCTTCTATCACATCATCAATAATATCCTGGGGCAGCGACAGCAGCACGTCTGTGCGAGCAGATGCAGGAGGTAGTGCTTGAAGGGTTGCTAAAGGTACACGTTGTGATTCCAATGGCTGAGTTTGAGTTGGTGGAAGTGGACGATGAATGGGTTTTCGAACACGCTTTGCTGGGCGGGGACGGCTCTTGGCCTGGGGAGTTGTAGAGAGAGGAGGAAGTGTAGGCGGAAGCGTAGTAGGTCGAGAACTTAGAGGAGGGAGTGATGAGTTTGATGCTTGGCCATTCAAGCCAGACGATTCCTCTGAAGAAATGGTCGCAAAGGTTCGTCGTTGAGTTTTAACACTCGTCGTTTGTGCAGAAGAGGAGGATGCTCTGATAATCTCTTCCTCTGATGAAGCGATCTCGCTCAGAACGAGCTGCGTTTCAGCACCAGCAACGAATGTGTTCTCATCATTTTCATCACCAAAGTCTTCATCATCCTCATCTTCAGAGTCGGGGATCTCAAGCATAACCTTCTTCTTTCCACTGCCTGGTGATACTCGCTTCATTTTGGGTGTGGGGCTGCCACTCCTTTGACTTCCACCGAGTTCAGTACTCCTTCTTATTCTGGACTTAGTGGGTGTCTCTATTTCATCCGTTACAGAAGACGATGTTTCAAGCGGTTCAATGACACCTTTTGGTGTTCTTGGTGTCTTGTTTGGTGAGTCCACAGGTAGCTCCTTGAGAGGTGTACGATTAGTAGAACCCCAACTGTCGGTCGCGTAAGAATCTTGGATAATGCGCTCATGTTTCCGAGGCGATGATGTTGTCTTAGGCCTCCCCTTCAGCTCCTTAAGCGGAGATGGGATCGCTGGCGAAGACGTCTTTCCTTTAACGGGCGACGGTTCAGCACGATCTGGTGGGCCGTAGCGTTCCAGCATCATGCTCGCAGGTGTAGACGATATACTCGGTGGCGCAGACAATTGACTTGAAGAAGGGATCTCTGTCACTTGAACCTTCTTATGTGGTGTCTGTTTCTGAGGTGTTTGCGGCACAATTGACTCTTCCCGTCGAGGAGCTGGCTCTTCTGGTCTGCGCTTTAATATAGATTTTGGAGTTTTCTGATTCTTGACAGGCGAAATGTTCTTCTGTTTTCGGTTACGCTTTGGGCTTGGACTCGTCGGGTTGCCCAGCCACTGTTGGAAATCCTCGTCATCATCCTCATCTTCAGAGTCCTTGATATACTCGGCGTGGGCAGGATCGCGACCAAGGAATTGGGTCAAGGTCTGTGTATGATATGCCGAAGAACTAGGCTCATCTCCCATCGTCTTACGTCGGCTCGATTTCTTCTCTTTCTTCGGCTTGGGTTGTTCCTCTTTATCATCGCCTAATGTCCGTCTTCGCTTGGCTCGCTCGTTCCTGGTGGACGTCTTCTTCGCAGTCGCTCGTCGTTTCCTCCCACTTGAGACAGGTTCCTGGTCCTCTTCATGGTCTTCTTGCTGCTTATGCTTCTTGTTTTCATCCTCTTCCTTGTCAGACTGCATTTCATCTTGTTCACTATCGCTTAGGACAATCGGGTCCTCATTTCCATCAAAGCTCGATACAAAGTCGATTTGAGTTAAGGTTTGTTGTCGCAAAAGTCTTGAGGGTGTTTCTGCCTGCTTCTTCCGATTCTGCTTTCCATATGTTTGAACAACCTTTCTGCGCGGTGGAAACTGTGCTTGCTGCTGCGCGGGCGTTGAATGATAGACACGGCTTGGTGCGGGTTTACCGCCTGAACGGGTTTGGGGAGTCATTGCTGCAGTGTCAAAGTCGCTCGATGAATCTATACAATAAATACAAAACTTAAACTTAGATGAAGCAGCATATAAAAGTCGACATGTTGATCGTGGAGTTATTGAACCTGAAATGTTCCAGGCAGCTTTGATGTAATGTCGATGATGAAGTGGAGCCGCAAGGGCCCAAGGGCGTTGAGTGGCGTAACTACCTTGTATGTCCAGGATCGCGACGCGTCTTGTCGCGTAAAGTAGTGGGGTTTCATTAATAACGCGCTTCATTGATTAGGTCTATAATTAGAAGAGTCGCATAAGACGGACGAAACTATCAAACGCTATGATATATATAATCAGAAGAGGCAACGGGCATCATTGAAAGAACAATCGTTCGGCCATGTAAATATATCGAGATATATAATAAAGTTTGTCCCTCGTCCAACGCTCAACATGCCCCTATATACCACGAAACGCGCCTCATTTACTACCCATAGCTGATCAAGCATGCCAATATACCTAGAGAATATAGTGATTGTACAGCAGGTTCATGATCATATTCCCATACACTCTAAACACCAAACTTAACGGAACGCAGCCTTGACGTCAGCCCGAGGCCACTCGAAAAGGACATCACCACCATATACGTTGGTTGTCACAGCGCCAACTCGTCTCTCAACGTTTTCGTAGAACTGTTCACACTCGGCGAGCACCTTGACCACCAACCCTCGGCTCAGTCCTGGCTCATCAGCATCGCCAAAGTGTTTCTCAACACGCTTGCGTAGCGCCTCGATGCCCTTTCTTACTTCCTTGGAATCGTAGTTGCTCAGGACCTTGTTGAAAACCGTTTTGCTGTTGGAAGGCTGCGCAGCAATTGCTGACGGCGACTTGCCTGCCTGCAATTGAGCTTCCATGTTCTCGAGGTGCTCCAAAATCTTTCCGAGTGGTCGTCGCATAACTGCATCAAGATACAGGTTCATATGCTCGTAGTATGTCGTATTAGCCTTCTCCTTCCATTCCTCGAGCACGTCCAAGCCTCGTGTATCCGTCTCTTCCAGGAAGTGGTTCATATTCTCAATTAGGAGGATATGGAAGTTGAGGGCTTCCTTGTCCTCTGGGTCTGCCGAACCGCTTGTCACACTGACGCCGGGGTTCTCTCGCGCAATGACCATGAGTGAATCAAACATGGTCTTGAGTATTCGGTCATACTCGCGATCAACGGTACTTCGAATTGGCAGAGTGAGGTCGACACCGACCAGCATGTCCTCCACAGTTTGTGAGAAAGAAGGGAAAATACGGATGAATGCAATAACACCCTTTCGCTTGCTTATCTTGACCTTGGTCTCCTCAATGGCTCGAAGCTGCTCGTCAACGAATTTCTTGAACCGCACTTCCAAATGCCCATGAAGCTTTTGCAAGACTGTGTTCACATATTCTTGATTAGACTGGCCAACCTCGGCAGAGTACTTTTCGATCGTCGCCAAGACACCAATGCCCTGTCTGAATAGCTGTCAGCATGCTAGTCAACATCAAAAATGAAAGGATCTGAACTTACAGAGGGCTCTGTCCCACAACCCATTCCATGAGACGCAACAGTTCCGATTCCAGGAAACTAAAGATCACCTCCATCGCACGCAAGATACGTCTTGCCAGTTCTCGGTCAGGTTCCATAAGTCGGGGTCTTTTCAAATCAGTGCCTCCACGGTCATGAGGCGACGTTGCGGCGACAGCATCTGGAAAATCTATCTGCTCAAGGGTGGTTGCGTGGAAGAAGTCAACAATGAAGTTTTGTTCCATCTGCATCAGAGGAAGGAGGTTATCCATAACTCCAGCGAAGACTTCGTAAGGCGCATCTCTGTTGTCACTCACTCCCTTGTCAGCCTTTGATTTCTGGCCACCGTCTTCTCGAGGAGATCGTAGTCTGGCTAGAGTCCCGCTGCGCTTGACCGTCAACTTCCTGGCGGTAGTAGCCACACCTCCTTCTTGATGCTTCTCAACTGCGGATGTGAAAAGAATTTCAGCCTCTTCTCCGGTTGCTTGCCTGGCATTCCTACGCCAAGATGCAATCACAGCCTGAAACTCAACCCGGTAAACGGGCTGACCCTTGTCCTGATAGATTTGTATAAGCTGATTCCACTCATCGGGATGCATATCTCGAGCGTATAGCATGAGGGGGCTAAACTGCCAAAGGATATCACGACCAAGATCGTGATGGATAGGATCCACCTTTCTAGACAAAGCTCCTTCCATAGCGATCTTAGTCTCTGTAAAGGCGTGATCGAACTGACGGGACATAAAGGCGACGAATCTGCCGATGAACATAGCGCTTTCTTGATCATAGACAAGCTTCTTCTCTTGAACAATTCGCATCTGTTTAAAGTCAGGGTTAAGGCCGTTGCTCCGCTCTGTTTCAGCAGTAACGTCCGCTTTCTCTTGCTCAGCTCCACTACGGGCAGGATCAATTTTGGTCATGGCCTTGTATAGTGTCACAAGAGAAGATTCGACATCTTGTAAGCCATTCAAGTCATCCAAAGGCGCGGATCTGAGTACGTCAAGCTCGTTTGATGTAATAGCACAGGTCTCGAGCAAAGACTCGAGCTCTTTCTTGAGTAGCTTTTGGTTCGCAGCTTGAACTTGAAGGCCTTGGCCCTGAGCCTCGATATAGGCGATGTCATCTGAAAGGGTCTATTCATTATTAGCAACATCTCACAAATATTAGACAAAAACTTACCGAAAGCTCGACTGAGTAGAGTGTGAGCAAGTTATCGAGCTCCTCACACTCAGCCATGGCAACATCAAGTCCAGCCTTGATGGCATCGACACGTTCATCTTCTTCACGGAAACGAGCCAGCCAGCCACCAGCTTGAGCTTTGTTCAGTTCCCGCTCCAGATCAGCTCTCATTTCTTCAACATTACGTGATCGCATTTGTTCTCCTGGAATCCAGCCAAAGTAATCCAACCATTGGGCAAACTCATCGCTCCTCTCATCAAGAATAGAAGGGTTAACTCCCAAGGTCTGAAGATATTTCATGTCATTGCCTGCATTGATGGAGCGGCGAGTCTCTTTCTTTTCAGGCTCACTTGGCTTTTGAACTTCCTGTGGCGGTCCATGCGAGCTTGTAGGCCTACTCGTTGGGAGACTAATCTTGACTTCAGGAACAAGAGAATTTCGGTTTGCAGACTTGGGCTGCTCTGCGGGCTTAGCCTGCTCCAACTGCTTGGCCTCTTCCTCGGCTTTGGGGGTCTCTTCTGGTGTTGGTTGTTCAGAAGGAGTATCTCTGCCCTTGGAAGCCGGTCTGGGTGGTGCAGGAACAACACTATTGATCCCATCTGGTCCCTCCTCCGTCTTGCTCTTCAGTAGTCGCATACGTTCACCAGCACCACCGGGCCGAGGTTTGAAGGCGGTTGCAGCGTTGGCTGCAGACGCAGCCTTCCATAATGCACCCGCGATCTCATTCCTGGACTTTTTGGCTTTGATCATGGGACCGAGACCAGGCCTGGACTCGTCGCCTGCGTCTGCTGGCGATGCGTTAGACTCGCGATCAGAGGGTGTTGTTACACGCTCCCCTGGTGAAGGCTCATCTACTGGCTGATCCGGCTCTTTCTTGGGCAGATCAGGCGGTGGTTGCATGTTAGCAAATCTTGGGACGCTCACTGTCATTGGCGAGACATCTGAAGAACCTCCTCCAGATCCTGGAGAGAGAGCTTGAGCAGAACTTGGTGTATGAGCTTGTGCTTGTGAAGGGTTGGGTACAGGGGCTCGGGAAGGACTAGGGCCACGGGCCGGTGCAGGACTGGGTACACGAGCCGGGCTGGGCATGCGAGCTGGTGCTGGACGAGGTCCATTGCCTTGGGCGGGAGTTGGAGTGTTACTTGTCATATTAGTTGGTGGAGGGGTTGGAGTATAAGCCTGTGAATTGTTTGGTCCTGATCCAGGCATAAGAGCTGAAGGCATGTGAAGCGGCTCACGCTTCGGTGGGTCTGGTAATCGTCCTGTGGGAGGCGGTGCTACTTCCCGATCTTGTATATTTCCTGTCAAGGAACTGCTTGTCGATTTCTGGCTGGCATTATCCATCCTTGGCACAACGCGTTCACTGCTGCGTGGAGGAGGAGCCATTGGTTCTTTATTCCCAGGACTAATCAGTGGTGGAGGAACCAAGTCGCGATCATGAGGGCGAGTTGGATCCATAGGCGGCCGTCTCCTTTCAGGAGGTGGTCTGTCTAGTTGAAGTGGTGAGGGCACTGGCTGTGGCGGTTGAGGAGGAGACAGAATAGCAGGTGGTTTTGATTTAGGCGAAGACTGAGGCTGAGGAGGTGTAAGAACAGCTGGTGCCCGAGGTTCATGAGTCTCTGCAAATCTGCCATACGCTCCTGGGCCGTTCATACCATTGCGAGACCGCGGCGGTAAACTGGAGCCATCATCACTCCTGGTAGCCATCGAGGTTGCAATCGAATCCTGACTCTTGTTGCTCTGAGCCATCCATCGAGGCTGAGGCGGCCTTTCCCTCGATGTAGTAGAATCGAAACTTCCGACTGGTGAAGGGCCAAGATTTGGGTGCGCTGGGCGAGTCGGCGGCGTCCTGTACTGGGGGGGTACATCTTGAGGACCACTTCCTGAGTGTCCTTGTTGGCCTTGGTGAGACGTGTGCATCGGATGGATTGGACGAGGAGGAGCACTCGCTATCTGGCTCGACGGCTGCTCAGCGATAGGAGGAGGAGGCGGCCGAGAACCACCAGTGGCCGGTCGTCTTGTGGCTCCCATGACTTGATCATATTCCTTTTGTTCAAAATTTGCAAGCTCCGGCGTCTTGCCGCCCGTATATTTCCCATATATCTTGATAAGACTGGCGATAAAGAACTTCTTTTCCTTGTCCGTCTGAGCATGCCAGAAGTAAGGCTTGCCAAGTGTGACTTGGAAACCGGTGTCGCCAGCCCAATCGCGATGGTTTGGGCTGGCCTCAGGGCCAGTGTACGATTCAATGCGCGATAGGTCATCGAGGTTCCATGTCTTGCCGATCGAAAACGAGCCATTCGCATTTTCTTTTGACTTGTGCAGGCGAACTCGGCCGGACTTACGCACAGCTACTATTATTATTCGAGGTTTTTGTACTTCGGCGGTCCGAGCCTGAGGTGGAGGAGGGGTCGTAGGGTAAGAGGAGTATTCGGTGATGCGGATATGAGTGATGTATGTTTCAAGAACTGGTTGAAATGTTAGCTATTTGGGCATTGAGTAAGGTAGCGTCATCGCTAAGCCCTCGCGACATCAAGGTTCGTTGAGCTCGAAGCTTATACCATCGAGGCCAGACTGGACTGCAGTAATAGCATGACTTACGGGAACCATCGACATCCTTCTTGTTGAAGCAGCTCTCGATTATACGGCGCTTCTCATCCTCGAATCGCTCTGCCCTGCTACTAGCCGCCGCGGCACCGGGGCCACCCCCGTTTGGGCGGTCCATGAGAGTTCGAGGAACGGGATCACGCAGGAGCGTTAGGATGAGCAAGGAGGCATGTTCGATCGAAGCGGTTTGGTAAGATCTCGCCGGGCTAGCGGGGATGGCTTATGAGCGACTACGCAGCTAAAAGCGCGTTTTATTTGTCGTCGAGTCGAGTATATAATGTACGTTGAAAGCTGTTGTAGTGGTTGGTCGTAGGTTCGAGGACAGGTCGTCGAGGTCAATGTGGCTGGAGATTCCCTATTTTGATGTGGATGTTTCGGGTGGGCGCCTGATTAGGTTTGTACCTGCCTCTAATGCTCCACTGCAGCTTAGAGCTCTAAAGCCTATAAACGATAGACTTGCTCAGCACCGCGTTTTTGGTGATAAATGGCCGAGTATTCTCTTACAGAGTGATCTATCACGAATAATTGTATTGTCACAGAGCTCCCTCCACTAACAATAGACTAACAACAAGCTCTGGGAGTGCTGCGAAGGCAAGCCACATTGTCAAAGTCAGGTGCTGAGAGCCAATGAACAAGCCACATGATGAGGTCAGCGGTATCATACGCCACTGTGCACTGGCGCGTCACAGCATCTCCATCTGTAACAACTATCAAACTGATCCGGGAACGAAATATCACTTTTCGATAACGCTCAATATCATGTGTCAAAACCCTTAATTCTGAGCACATATATATGCTGACTTTACTACTCAAACATCAAGACTCTTTAAGTTTTCAAAAATATGAGACTTGAAGCAATTTTCTTATACAATATGTGTGTTTGCGTCAGTGTAAGTGGCTCTGTTGAATGGAAGCTAAGAAATCTGAAGCTATTATGAAGACCTATAGATAGTTTGCTGCTAAGATACAGTTCCCGTCGGGGCGTTCTAAGGCCGACTGTTAAATGCTTAACTACCGGGTTTTATCCTTTCAACATTGAGCCACCGCAATGTTATCCGATGAAGCGACAGTGTTCCCCGTGTGAAGAAAGGTTCTGATTGACGGAGCCTACAGAAATGGTGTAGGGTACCTTTCTAAATAGCTCTTCACACCTACAAACCATCATGGCCAGTCGTAATTGTTAGTGTTTATTGAATTTCCTTCATGTCGTCTTGACCTCTTCCTTGCCAGCTATCTGTTAGAGAAGGCTTTGGGTTAATTACTATAGACGACGATATCTTAGTATATTAAGCAACGAGTATGTCATAGCCGCACAATATCCTGGTGCTTCACAAAATCCTGATGACCTATACTACAGTCATTAGTTCAGTCTCTAAGTAATAACAACTACCGAGACTCGCCTCGGGGTATTAGAAGACTTAAGACTTTGGATTACGTACTTAAATATTTTTATTACTTAGGATTAAGGTCTTAAGTTTTCTGCCATCCCCTAGACTCGACAACTAACACATGAATATTCATGCAAGACATCAATAGAGTTGTTATAGGTCATTTTCAGCAAAGACGTCAGCGGAATTCCCAAATAGGAAATTTCTCGCTCAAGCTTCCTTTCAGGTTCAAGAGCTTTAAGTTAACTAAGATCCGCTTTCCCCTCACGAATCAATCCCCATCATCGCCCCCCAGAGATCGGCCTTGGTTCACCCCGCAATCGGGGTTGCTCGTCCGTCAACCGAGGTTGTACATAGAAAAAGAACACTCTTACCCGTTGCAATTGCTTCTTTAAGAAGATTCGCGTGAAACCTGAAGTCCTCTTGAATCCCAGTCTTACCCCGGATCCTTGGGAATAATATCTTTGTGTTCTTATACCCAGCTTGGTAACATAAACATAACAACACCATGGTACCCTCCGTGAGAATTGTTCCCAATGTATGTGGTAACCCCTATGTTCAACCAGTGGCATTGGCGAAGTTACCTTGTTTGTGTGAATAGCTTCAATTCAGATGACTTACATTCACATAGGCCGCTAAGCGAGCAACCAGCTTGCTACGCACCATTCAATACACCCATCCTCCTTCATGTCCTTGTCACTCAAACCCAGGATATCACCAATCGCCACCAACTTTCACTCCTTCGAAGCATGCTCACCAGCGCAAGTATGCTACACCAACAACGCACCCAGGCCAGAAGGAGTACGCCTTTGAGATGGCTGCTTCGTCCATCAGGTTTGGCCCTGGTGTGACGCAGGAAGTTGGCATGGACTTGAAGAACATGGGAGCAAAGCGTGTTTGTGTTGTGACAGATGAGAATGTCAACAAGCTTGATGCTATGAGACAAGTTCGGGAATCTCTTGCTCGCGAGGGCATTCCATATGAGGTTTACGACAAGGTTCGTATTGAACCAAAGGATAGCTCGTAAGTTGACTTCACGTCACAGCTCTTACACATCAGGTCACTTACAATGTCACAGTATCAAGGATGCTATTGCTTGGGTTCGGCCTTACGCACCAGATGCTTTCCTTGCCGTTGGTGGAGGTTCAGTTATGGATACAGCCAAACTTATGAACCTGTACTCGGCGTATCCTGATGCTGACTTCCTGGACTTCGTTAACGCACCTCTTGGAAAGGGCCGTCCCGTAGACAAGAAGTTGACACCGCTCATTGCAGTACCAACAACAGCCGGTACTGGTAGTGAGACGACAGGAACTGCCATTTTCGATCTTGTGTCTAAGCGAGCAAAAACCGGTGTAGCTCATCGAAACCTGAAGCCCACTCTGGGTATCTGTGATCCCCTCAACACCAGGACTATGCCGGCTGCCGTCAAGGCCGCTTCTGGACTCGACGTTCTGTGCCATTCGCTTGAGTCTTGGACTGCCATTCCATACAATGAGAGAACACCTAGACCAACAAACCCTATCCTTCGACCCGCATATCAAGGCGCAAACCCTATCTCGGATGTTTTCTCGTTTCATGCACTACGCTCGACCGTCAAGTATCTCCCGCGATCGGTAAAGAACCCTGATGACTTGGAGGCCCAATCTGAAATGCTTCTCGCTTCTACTCTGGCCGGCGTTGGGTTCGGTAATGCCGGTGTTCATCTCTGTCACGGTTAGTTCATACCTACTCTATTATAATTTTCTGCCCCTGTTAGGTGCTAATCCGAGCCCAGGCATGTCGTACCCCATCTCTGGCCAGAATCCAGGCTACAGGCACGATGGCTACGAGGTAGAGGCCCCTCTTATTCCTCACGGTGTCTCTGTGGCTGTCTCTGCACCAGCTGTCTTTCGCTTCACAGCAGCATCAAACCCAGATCGTCATTTGGCAGCCGCTGAAGCTTTTGGTGTTGATATCAGCAACGTGAAGCGAGAGAGTGCAGGTGAAGTGCTTGCAGAAGCTATTACCAAATTCCTTGCGGAGCTCGGTGACCAGCCCAAGGGTCTTAAGGAGTTGGGTTTCTGCTCGGAGCACATTGAGGCCCTTGTCGAAGGTACCATTCCTCAGGCACGTGTGTTGATGCTGGCACCAGGATTGTCTACGCAGCTCGAGGCGGAGAAAGACCAGCTACGGAGACTGTTTGAGAACGCAATGACTCACTGAGACTCCTGACGAAAGGAGTTCGTCAATGCGGGTATGCAATTGCATTGCGTGTCGTCGATCGATTGTAGCCGCGGATGTCGTGTCACTCTTGTATATCTGGATACTTAGGAACAAATTTAGTAACATGTGTATCATGATAGTCAGGCCCACTCAAGCTTCTATGGAACATTCGGGATGCATCGACGATGCAAACTGTTTCTAAAAGTGGTATATGCTGGTTTATATGTCGTACTTCTATATATCATAAAATTTTATCCATACATTTGAAACTGCGTGTTACTAATAAATTATGCTGTACAATGATATGCTTTGATTTGTGCCACTCTCCACGTTTAGAATGTTACTATATCGACCGTTTAGAAGCATTCTTTTCTCTTTTAGTGGCACCGTAACACTGACTCCCTTGCAAAAATGCAAATGCCATTCTCGGTAACAGGCGTCATTGGGCGAATCTGAAAAGTCCCTGCAGGTACTGCACCGATCCACTAGAAGATTACCGTATTGGGCAAAAATAGGACGAATCTTGCATTGGTAACCGAGACACCTTGCTAATCCTGGCACGTCCTCACAATCTCTTCAACTGAAGAGAGACACTAACGATGGAGGCGAACGGGAGACATGAAAGACTTTGATGAAGCGGTCACCTTTTGAGATTCTGGACCAAGAGCCTATGGATATCAATTTTCTTCGCTTGACTCTTCCAACAGGCTTCTTCTTCCAAAATAGAACTACCAGAGTCATGAGCCTGTTTAGTGTTTTTCACTAGGTGGGTCAACCGCTATGTATCCCCCGGGCTGCCGGCCGGATGGCGCTCCGATGGCCACGATGGTCGTGATGCTGGCTGGAATTTTACCTAAGAAAAACTCGAACCAAGCGGTTTCGCAATAAGCTCCAAGACTCCCCAAGACTTGTAGGCTCAAATTTCTTCTTGTGCCTCCACATCCACTACGTCACGGGGCCTATCGAATGGGTACTATGTAATTGTACGAGCCCAAGGGGATCGCTGCTTTTGCCGGAGATGGACAGGGCCCGTGTTAGTCGTACGTACGATACCCAATTCTAACTCTGGGACTAGAAAGCTTGATGGGGCCCAGAGGGTTTGCGATCTTCATATAATAACGTAAACCCGTCGTTCCCCGCGAAAGTAATTGTTGCGGCTCTCCAGTCTATCCCTGTTCATCTCTGATCATAGTCCCATCTTTTCCACTTCCTTCGCTCGTTACTAAAGAATAACAGCATCTTGTACCTGATTCAAGGTATACTGTTGTTACTCAAAATCTAATGGAGGGCGCTTCTAGAGATATCCAAGACGAACCGGACCTCGAAGTCGGACCTGAACCACCCAAGACTGGTTCTGGTTCTGGTTCTGGCACCGATACACCACCAAGTCCAAAGACTGCTGCTGCAGCTTTAAAGAAGGACAAAGCACGAGTGCGGTTCAACAGCAATGCAGCCGCGAATCCTCCACCAAAATCATCTACTCCCCCTCCCGCTGCAGGAGGTCCCATCACAAAACCTAGACCTTCACTATTGCGTGGCAGCTCTGCAGAAGCTGTAAAGACTCTTCACGATGCCGAGCACGAGTCAGATCCCGAATCAAAGGAGGCAATGGTCGCTGCCCAGGAACGTGCCCGCATAATGGCGGCAAACATTCATAATGATTCATCAGCCATTGACCGTGACTCACTGGAATCCAGCACTGGAACAGCCGCTTGGGACAGTCCATACGGCTCCAGTATTCCCCTCCAAACTCTAAACGAAGGCAGCAGCAGTCGAGAAGGTTTCCAAAAACTACTATCTGAGGAGCAAGAGGCGCATGGCTTGAAGGATGAAGCATTCAAGCTTGTTCGAGCACATACTCAGCGATTTGGACCTAACAGCACTGGCCAAAATTCACCAGCAATCAAGGAAGCAAAACACGAAGAACGCGCTCCTTTAACCGAACTGAACGATGGAAACTATGATGGAGTTCTGTACGATGTTCCAGCACCCGAACAGTATCGCGGAAGCGTGCTATCCCAACTTTTGAAGCTCTACAAGCCACCAGAGCCCCCTTTCAAAGGCTCACACCACCGAGCTGCCTCCACTTCTTCAGTTTTAAGTGAAGCTGGCACTCCCACAGTCCAAGGAACACCATCTGGAGCATCGACACCAAAGCGAAAGTGGTACGACCAGAACAAGTCCCAAGACACTCTCGCCAATCTCATCGAGGCCTCATCGCGACTTGCCAACCCCAACGAAACGGGTGACAAAATGAAGAAGTCCGGAAAGAGGCCTCAAAGGCCAGTTCACAAGCGAACAACAAGTGCAAACCGACTGAGTGGACTCTGGCAACAACAAGAAGCACGCATCACTGTTCATATTGCAGAGACTCTTGCCCGACAGGACTTCATCATTAAACTTTGCCGTGCTCTTATGCTTTTCGGAGCTCCCACCCATAGACTGGAGGAGTATCTTAGCATGAGTGCCAGAGTTCTTGAGATCAACGGCCAGTTCCTTTACCTTCCAGGATGCATGATTGTTTCATTCGACGACAGGTCAACTCATACCACCGAAGTCAGAATTGTGCGTACATCACAGGGCATCGATCTTGGAAAGTTGAAGGATGTTCACTTGATCTATAAGGAGGTTATGCACGATGTTGTCGGAGTCGAAGAAGCCACGGAGAAGCTCGAGAACTTGATGAAGCGAAAGGACAAGTTTCACAGGTGGCTCAGAGTCGTGATGTTTGGACTCATGAGTGTCACTGCTGCTCCTTTCTCTTTTGGAGCTCGTTTGATCGATCTTCCTCTTATTTTCGCTTTTGGTTGTCTTATTGGAGTCCTCCAGCTTATTGTGGCACCCAGCTCTGCCCTTTATAGCAACGTCTTTGAGGTGTCCTCCACCGTCTTCGTCACTTTCTTGGCCAGGACCTTTGGCAGTATTTCGAGTGGGGGTGAAGAGATCTTTTGTTTTGGCGCTTTAGCGCAGGGTGGTATCGTCATGCTGCTGCCCGGTTACATGGTTTGTAAGTCAACCTTCTCAGTCCCTCAGCGATAGCAGAATCTAACATGATATAGTGTGCTCTGCTCTCGAACTCCAATCTCGCGCTATCGTCCCTGGTTCGATTCGAATAGTCTACGCCGTCATCTACTCCCTTCTCCTCGGATTCGGTATCACTGTCGGCTCAGCTCTTTATGGTTTATTCGACAGCAACCCGTCCAACACAACAACTTGTCCTGACGCCATGAACCCTTACTACGGCTTCATCTTCGTACCCTTCTTTGTCATTAGCATGTGTATCGTCTACCAGGCAAAATGGCGACAGATGCCCGTCATGGTTATCGTTTCCTTTGCTGGCTACATGGTTAACTACTGGAGTGGACAGAAATTCAAGTCTAGTCCTCAGATCTCCAGTACGTTGGGTGCATTGGCTGTCGGTCTACTCGCCAACCTCTACTCTCGACTTCGACACGGTGTTGCAGCAGCAATTCTCATTCCTGCGGTATTCTGCCAAGTTCCTGGAAGTCTCGCATCCACTGGAGGATTACTTAGTGGTCTCCAAGTGGCCAACTCTATCACCAACGCAACTGGTGAGATCAACGGAACCTCTTCAGTACAGTTCCAACAGGGCTCGAACCCTGATAATCTAGTATTCAGCGTCGCTGCCTCCATGATCCAGATCGCCATCGGTATCGCCGTTGGTCTCTTTATGAGCTCGTTGCTCATCTACCCTCTGGGCAAGCGTCGCAGTGCCTTGTTCAGTTTCTAATTGTTTTATTTGTTTCAAGTTCAGCGCAGCATCAGCATCGGCACAAGCATTGGGAAATCATTCATATATTGTATTACAGAAAAAGTTGTGCATTTACACATTGTACAGATTTAAAGATGTTATTTTGGAGCGATAAAAACAGGAATTGGGTACTAGGTGGTTTGGTTTTCATGGCGTGGTCTTTGTGAACTAGGTTTTGGTTTAGGCCTAGTCTTTTGCATAAAGAATGGGTGAATTCATAGAAAGAAAGAAAGAAAGGCTGCATCTGCTGGAATCATTTGCGAGTTCAGACAGGTGACGGGACATCATGTCAATATCACGATGTTCACCCCTATATCTCGACACTTCATCATTGTCATTCAGACTATCATGTTATCATAGCACGTGCCTCTTCGACTGGCTTGAACATGCCATTGTTTCTCAAGCATCGACATCATAACTGCAATTTGGCCTTGGTTTCATCGGCTACAAGTGGATACGATATTGCGCTTTACATACAAAAGCCGACTTCCCCGGAATAGCTCACAACGACAGGATGTGGTGCATTCCAGGATATCCGGAGCTCCATATAAGTGTCGATGTGTCAGAGGACCCCTGGTCCAGGGATACTCTTGGCGGATGTCGAATCATACACAAGTTGTTAACCTCCCACATACCGTCGGATACTGTCGCCGTGGTCTGTTATTCGCCGTTTATAACGGTGACTCTGACACTCTTTTGTGCATGCATAAATTCAGAGGCCCGAGCTCAATGTGTAACTTGCCAGGTTTGCATAGCCACAAATTCAGGTCACAGCCACATGCTACGCAATACGCTGATATCACTGTTGAAGGACTTGAACCTCTTGGCTTTTGTACAAAACCTGCTCACTTCCGCTGACACTATCTCATAGCTCCTTTAATCACTATACTCAACCTCGTAGCAATCCTATATATTCTCTCGAGAGCTGTTAAATTACACTTTCGACGACTGACTACTAGGTACATAACTCAACGACATCATCGCCTTACCTCTAGTCGGCTTCACCTATATACGCCTTTCACACGCCTCCAGTATAAAGCCTTGCAAGAAAAATGAATCCCTCTGATGTACCAGATGAGCCTCCTCCTTCATATGCTGAAAGTCAGAACCAGCATAAGAACCTCTCAGCGCAACCTCCGGCTCCAAATCAGCCTCAACCACCAAAGGCGTCGTCATCAGCATCACAGGCTCCTCCTCCAGCAGCCGGTCCTAGCCAACCACCAATTATTCCACGCCAATTTCCACCAGCGTTCAATCTCTATTATCAAGGATGGCCCACCAATTCCTATATACTTGCTGAACATCAAACCCATCCTCTCTATCTTTACTCCGCACATTCCGGTCTGAGTGATCTACCACCAATTCTCTTACATTCTGGTCCAGACCCGTCATACTCGCCTCTGGCTTCTGCAAGTTTCATGTTCATGAGCGCTAGCTTCGAAGTCGAGCTGCCACCAGTACCAGGTTCAGGAGCTCCATTGGCGCGTGAGATAGTTGAGCCAATAGGTTCACACAGTGGGCTTGGTACAGGCTATAGCTTTACTATTGAAGTTGGGCGAGGAGGCAATGGACCACGAGAGAGATTCGAATGGAGGCGCTCACGCGGAGATGTAATAGCAAGCCTAGGTGGGCATTACTACGGTTGGAAGCTTGTGCGTATGAATCGCGGTGCTCCTGGAGGAGGAAATTTGCCACTTCTGCCAGGTAGTTTCACAGACAGTCGAGGGAACGAAGTTGTTGCTGCTTGGACGATGGGGGATGGGAGGAGTTTGTCAAAGGTTGCACATTTTAAATTCTTCGGAACGGGTTTGGCTGGACTACTTGGAGAGAGATGGGCTATCATGGTGGTAATAACAGGATTGGCCTTGTTCCACAGAGACCGAAGATGATCAAGGCCCAGTCTTTGCTCAACAACGTGGCTCGCATCTCGGTCCCTATTCATATACTATTCACACTCACTGCGCAATAGATACCCTGACATAATCTGCAAGTATTTACGTTCTATAAACATTGTGATGAGATGGCTTTCGATGTTATACGATGCTAATCAGGTGAGAACCACGTTGCAAAGAATGTATCTCTAATTCCTTTGTGTTCATACGGGACAAAACAAAAAAAGACTGTCATCGAGAAAATCAGCCAATGTAGATCATGTAGGCAAGAAGTGGTTCAAAAATATATTCATGGGTATCTTTATTTAAATTTGTCTGCGTTGCTGGGTATCATCTTTCGCAAGACTGCGAGCTGCTTGAGCAGGGCAAGCTTCCTTTGATCAGTCAAATTACGTCGATCGGTTCGTCTTGTCCCGTTCGAAAAGACTACTGTGTTATCAGGCAAAACTGTTCCAGGGGCAATAGTCGTCATCTGTGTAATGGTGCAGTTCTTGGAATTGTCAGCCCCAGGTCAAAAAGCTTCTGCGAATCAATATCTACCTTGCCAATCTTAGCACCACTTCCAATAGTCGATCCAGCGTGGATCACTGTGCCATCGCCAATTTCGGTACCACCAGACTCAATGACAGTGCCGGCTTCGATTGTGACATGGTCGGCTAGGGCAAGGCCACCACGTTGTGAGTTCTCCAGGTCGGCAGGGCGAGCTCCCAGATGTGTTCGTTCATGAATAAGACAGCGTCGCCCAATGAGAATAGGTCCATGATTCGACTCAAACTTCGATCGAGGGTGAATCACTGTTTCTGATTGCATCGTGATCGAGTGTGTTCCCTGAAGAATCGCATTGTCGGAGATGGTCAATGATTCGGAGAAATGGACAGGAGGTCTAGGACCACTGCGATCGATGGCGGGAAGAATGGAATGTCTTTTGCTAGACATGATGAATGCGACTCAGGTTATCATCGCACGGATATCAGTATGTTGGGGTTGATCATTGCCCATCAAACCGGCGGAGGAAGCCGAGATGAAGCTTGTATTCAAAGCTCACGATAGTTGAGTTGGTGTTGCGATACCGCAGATCAATAGCGTCGAATAGAAGCCTCCCTTGAATGCTTACGTGATGCAAAACTACCAGGACCTATGACTCCAAGATGTCGGTTGGAGGCAAATCGGGGGCAAAAGGCAATTGATGCGCTTAACAGATTTGATAAAAAGGACTTGTGCTTGAGTGTGAGGTTGTGTGTGGAGTAAAGTCCTGGCTAACTTGAGTGGCTGAATAATCGCGTAGAGGATTGGCCAATCACTAGCCCGTTATTTCTGAGCGGCCTGGTCACGAAATGGATCTCGCCGGGGAAACTTGAAGTGCCGCAACCTGACGTTCAACCATCTCCAAACCGCCACCCGACAACGATCGAGCACAATGCTGTCCACGAGAACGGCGCCCAAGAAGGCCGTCGGCCTCTCACGGACCGCCGTGAGGGGTCTGGCTACTGTCCAGGATGGCGCCCCGAAGCGAACATACGGTGGTTTGCGAGACCAGGATCGCATTTTCCAGAACCTCTATAACCGATATCCCGTCGACCTCAAGAGTGCTCGAAAGATGGGCGATTGGCACAAGACCAAGGAGATTATTCTCAAGGGACACGATTGGATCATTAGCGAGGTCAAGGCCTCTGGTCTTCGAGGACGAGGTGGTGCTGGTTTCCCTTCGGGTCTCAAATGGGTAGGTTTCTCCAAGATTGGTTTTACGGGCCACGAGGCCGAACCAGCATCAATTGTCTCTAACCCAATTCTCGGTAGTCTTTCATGAACTTCAAGGACTGGGACAAGGACAACAAGCCCCGTTACCTCGTCGTCAATGCCGATGAGGGTGAGCCCGGAACATGCAAGGACCGCGAGATTATGCGAAAGGACCCACACAAGCTCATCGAAGGATGTCTTATTTCTGGCCGAGCCATGAACGCAACCGCCGCCTATATCTACATCCGTGGTGAATTCGTCGAAGAGGCTGCTGTTCTCCAGCGAGCCATCAACGAGGCTTACGCCGCCGGCCTCATCGGAAAGAACGCCTGTGACTCCGGCTACGACTTCGATGTTTACCTGCACCGAGGTGCCGGTGCCTACGTCTGTGGTGAGGAGACTTCTCTTATTGAGTCTCTGGAGGGCAAGCCTGGAAAGCCTCGTCTTAAGCCTCCGTTCCCTGCTGCTGTCGGTCTTTTCGGATGCCCTTCAACTGTCACCAACGTCGAGACTGTTGCCGTTGCCCCTACTATTTGCCGACGAGGAGGAAGCTGGTTCGCTGGCTTTGGTCGTGAGCGAAACCAGGGCACCAAGTTGTTCTGTATCTCTGGTCATGTCAACAACCCCTGCACTGTTGAGGAGGAGATGTCCATTCCTCTGCGTGAGCTGATTGACAAGCACTGTGGTGGTGTTCGAGGTGGATGGGACAACCTGTTGGCCGTCATTCCCGGTGGTTCTTCCACTCCTGTTCTCCCCAAGCACATCTGTGATGACCAACTTATGGACTTTGATGCCCTTAAGGACAGCCAGTCTGGTCTTGGTACAGCCGCTGTTATTGTCATGGATAAGAGCACTGATATTGTCCGAGCTATCAGCCGTCTCAGCCACTTCTACCGTCACGAGAGTTGCGGCCAGTGCACACCTTGCCGAGAGGGTAGCAAGTGGACGGAGCAGATGATGAAGCGGTTTGAGAATGGTCAGGCTCGTGAGCGTGAGATTGATATGCTCCAGGAGCTCACCAAGCAGGTCGAGGGTCACACTATTTGCGGTAAGTTTGAATCCACTGTCTTATTGTAACTATATACTAATAACTCTTAGCTCTGGGAGAGGCTTTCGCCTGGCCCATCCAGGGACTTATCCGACACTTCCGACCTGAGCTTGAGGCTCGTATCCAGAAGTTCTCCCAGGAGCATGGTGGTGAGGCCCTTGCTGGTGGATGGAACCACAATGCTAGAGCCCAAGGCAAGCTGGTATCTCCCGGCCAATAATTGGTGTCTTGAGTAGAAATAGTCTTAGTGAGAGGAGGGAATTAGGCTTGATGTATCTCGCATCGTACTTGTGCATAACTACAACTATTAGGTAGATGCCATGTGTTATATTTACTTATTGTTCAATGGGAGTCAGAGTTGGCTAAGTAACTCTTGAATCTGTTTGTGTGGTGATGTTCCTTATTTCAGAGATGTAAAGCCAGGTAAGATTCCTATCGTTCACTCTTGTTCAAGCCGCTTCAAATTGCCGTATTGATATATGTGAATGGCGGGATCCACTAACATTGAACTACTGGGCCCATCAACACCGCCTATTCAACATCGACCTAACCACCAGGGGTCAATAATTTGTAATTTTGTGTTCGTTTGCATGAAACGCATAAAAAGTCGTGGCATTAATTTCGTTTCCTTTTAACTTTCATTTTACACTATTGTCCTGTCACGTCAGCAGATATGGTGGGCACCTTTGAGCATTTTGTTGCCTTTGGCACTGATCTTGGTATATCTCTCACAAACCCTCACAAAACACATGAACTAACTATTCTCAGTCGGCATCGAGCGCATTCTTCGTGGTTTTCAAGCGATATGCTCTCTTTTGGTCTGGTACCCAGCTCTATTCGCCCTTGTTCAGCCTAAGGTCTCATCGACATTATCTCTCCGCTCTTTAGGCAGTCAGGTCAACGTCTCTCGACGCTTCATTCGGTTCTTCCGCTTCTTGGACACTTTCCGCGCAGGATGGCTCGTCTACGTTGCTCAAGGCGATAAGAGTCTTGATATGTGGCTTGATATCATCAGCAAGACCTGTTTTGGCATGTTCGGAATGATGGAGACTCTTACTCTGCTTGATCTCTGCGGTATCGACGGCCTCCATATCTTCAGCCACGAGAAGTTCCAGAAGATTGATTACCAGTCTCAGCTTTTCTGGTTCGCTGGACTGTACACTTCTGTTCTTGTCACGGTTATCAGACTTTATCGGCTGGTTTCTGGCACACCTACCTCTGTCAAACGCGAGACTGTTAGTATCAGCTCTACTGAGAAGCCAGCCGAGCTCATCACTGCAGAGAAGGAGACCGCCGTTCTCTCTGAAAAGATGACCAAGGAGGATCTTGACAAGGAGCGTGAGCGTCTCAAGAACATCGTTTCTAAGCGCAAGGCGGAGAGACGTGCTTGGATGAAGAAGTTTAAGACTGAGGGCTACACTCTCCTCCGCGCCCTCGCTTCTGATCTCCTTGATATGCTTCTTCCTACGACCACGGTTGGCTGGGTCAAGCTCGAGCCTGGCCTGGTTAGTTTGGCTATGTTTTTCACCACATTTACCACAGGCCAGGCTGTATGGGAAAGGGTTGGGCAAAACCTTCAAAGACAGAAGCACTAGAGAGTATGAAGGGTACACAGCATTGTTCAGTTCGTATCTCCATGTTATGCTATTTGAAAAGCTATCTAAACCATCTGTCATTCTGATGGCCAGAATACAGTTCACTCATAAACTACATCATATACACTTTTCCAGTTGGGTATTGTCCTCAAGACTTTATCATAACAGGTAAATCTAGGATCTTCCTGCCCCCAGTATTTTGATGTAGATGTCGTCTTTAGACGAAGCAGGTGGGAGGACGGGCAGCAAGTACTCTTAGGAAATTCTCGGTTTGATCTTTTAGATCTCAGAAGCCATTGAGTCGCGGGGCTCAGAAACTTCGTCTCGGAAGACATCGAGATCAGAAGTCGAGTAAAGGTGGTCCTCCTCATCGTCTTCACCCTTATAGACAACAATCTTCATCTTGCGGAAAAGGCTGATCAAGTTAAGGACAGCAATGATCGACTGCATGATCCTGCATTATAATATTAGCACCACGAAACGCCTTAATGCATAAACCACAAACTTACACAGTAGTAAGACTCAGACCAGAAACAACTCCGTCATGACGCCAGCTATATGTCCTGAAGGACAAGAAAGTGGGACCGATGAACAAGAGACCGAAGGACAAGTCGATAGCGCTGACGAGATACGACCATGTTCCACGGCTTGCGCGGGCTACTAGCGACGTCGTGCCAATCGTACAGAAAAAGTTTCCAATCTTGAGGTCAAACTTGTTGCTCTTCCTGCCGGGGAGGATGCTTCTGAAGACGCGAGACGCATGCCAAAAAGCCAAGAAAATTCCTCCCATCGCGAACACGGCGGCCAAGCCTGGGGAGTACACAGGCATACAGATGAAGACGACATCGGTGATGATGACAGGGACAATAATCAAGCGCAACAATAAAATAGGCGAGAATGTGAGTCTGAACACGCCCGAGTTTCCATCTTCTCTGCTGTCCCTCTCAGAGGGCGATAACAGCGATGCTGCAGGATCGTCTCTAGGAGAAGGTCCATAGGAAGCCTGTGCTGACTGGTTCTTGGCCGCCATTTTGAAGTGATAAGTAATTCGGGAATTTAATGGTCAGCCTTGTTAGTTGTGGCCGTGGTGTCTCACGGCAGACAGGTCAGTACTTATACAATAGCACCATGATGGCACTACCAGGGGTATGACATGACAAAATAAGAGCAAACCCTATCCCATCTAGGAAACCGCCGCATTTGCTACGATCTTTTGCAGAAGCCTAAGCTCATTGGAGCGAAGGATCATGTTTTGCACAGCCTTAACATGCATGGCCCGAGTTTCCAGGGTGATAGCTGCACTAACTGCACTATTTCTGCTCGTTTATTCGCCAGGGCGGTGCAAAGAACATGCAGTTGGTTGTCATGACTGTTTCGGGTTCATTTGTGGATCAGAGGTTGCGTAAGCTTCTGTTTGATTTTGGGGTCCAGAACTCCAACATGCTATCAGAGCGACAAAAACTTGAGGACAGTATCACCGTATCTGGCCGTTTGGGTTAAAGAGATGTTGTAATACGTAATTGCCGATCTCGTTGATCCAGGTCGTTGCGAAAGATTTCCAAAACATGATTTAGATAGCCGCCGTGGAGGTTTCTTAGCTGAGCGTTTATCGCCTACCCTTGACGAGAAAGCGTCCAGTCTCAACCTGCATCTTCCACCCATCTTGAAGCAGAGCTGCAGCTACAGCCTGTCTCAGCTGTGACACACCACCAGCGCTATGGCGGCCAAGTCCAGTTATGACAGTAAACGGTTGCTTTCGAGCCTTATCAGACCGAAACTCTCCTAGGCCAGCCCACCAGGTCTGGACTCTTTGGCGAGCAATACGCACACCATCCTGCACGTAAACGCCGTGTAAGTCAACCGAAGTTGATGTGCTTTGCTTATCAACTAATAAATCTGCCGCCGTTGACGTAGCATGCATTTCATATCGAGCCTGCTCTCGTGCCCTTTCAGAATAATATGCTGCTGCCTGACGATAGAGTGGATTAGAGGCACCACGTCGATTCAACGATGTTGCTGAAGCCGCTGCCTCACGTTTGGCTCGATTGTATTGGCTGGCCTTTTCAGTAGCTTGCGCGTACTCTGACGATCTGGCGGGAAAGCTCGTGCTTCCTGAGACAGGCCGGGCTAGCTTAGCTTTTCCCCGCGTAACTGTCTCGAATCCCTCGATGTCCTCTTCCGGTAGTGGCGTCAGTTGATAACTAACTTCAAGCTTCTCGGTCCAGGGATTCTTGACAAAATGCTTGCTAACAAGCGCCGCGATGTCGTCTGATTCTTGTGATATCGAGCCTGTGACCTGCACAATTGTCGACATAAATTTCTCTGGGACGTTTTGATATTTCTGGGCAAGTTCTTGCGCATATTTCTTGCCATCCTTATCATGAGTTTCGATGCCTTGGGACATGTATCGATGCAGAATCTCAACGGCAGCGGCACCGCTGGCACAGCGCTTGTTGTAGTAGATCTCGGAGACTACTCCAAATGGCAAATCTAGCCTGTCCGCGAGATAGGCAATCTCATCTTGCCCTACACCTGATAGTTAGAGATCACTCTGTCGTAATGATTGGTCAGAGAACCTACGTTTCAACTCTTTCATGTCATCGGGAGAGGGAGAAGTAGCGCCACTACCAGACAGCGGTGTTTCGTTTCCAGGAGCTTTTTTGCCCTTCTTCTTCTTATTCCTTTTCTTCTTCTTTCCAACGCCTTCGTCAGGTTCGAAGAATCCATCGATGCCTTTTTGCTCTTGCCCAGTTGATTTAAGATACTGGATATTCAGTAGGTCATCAAGCGCAGTCTGTACGTCACCATTCGCCTTTTTCAGTGAGTACTTGATGTCAAAGTCCTTCAGCTCGCTAAACATGCTCTGAAGGAGAAGAACCTTATTCTCCTCGCTGTCATCGTCAAATGAAGTAAGTCTTGGTATGGAGTATGATGTGCTGGCGGTTGAGGTGGTTTGATCGCTGACGGAAGTGGTGTCTGTGTCACGAGCACGAGACGCCTGCTGGCTACTTGTCTCGATTGTGCTCTCGTCACCATTCACATCTTCAGGCATGTTTGAGATACCACTTGGATTGAAACCAGTTGCTTCTTCTGTTGTGACATGCTGAGCAAGGCCCTCTAAGACAGTCTGAGCTGACTTGTATTGTGAGGGTTCTCTAAGATCATGGTCACTGGCGATGGCAACTACGAGGGCTTCGTCCAGGAGCGACTTGAATTTTTCCTACAGGATCATGTGTTAGCATGAATTCTGTTGTCTTGAAAACTCTATGAATACATAATGCGTATACATATCTCGTAGCCATTCTTACGATATCTTGGCAGAGCCATACTGGCCCGACACCTCGCTTCTATGACTTGACAACTAGATATATATATACATGCAGAAGCCATAGGATCCAAAATAATGGGAAAACATACCACCAGCTTCTGGACAAGTTCTTCTGAGGTTTTTGGCATCTTGGGGGAGGGACGGTGTTGTGAAATCGGTAATGGCTGGTTCCAGAATAGGGCATGATACTTTATAAAATGTTACAGATAATAAGAAATTTAAGCCGCTCAGTCGTCAGAACTTCCCGTGCTTTTTATAATGACGTCGCGAAATTTGAAAGACCGGATGACGCATAGAAAGTTGAGAGACATGGCGTTTTCAAGGCTCTTGACCGAAGGTGGAGTTGGTTGAAGTTGCTTGACCATATCACGTGCCATGATAGCGAGCATCTGGGTCACAAAGTTGTTTAAGGATGAAATACAGTTGATAGTTCAAGCTCTGAAGCTCTAAAACTTATTGAGGGTATTCATAATCGAATTTGCTTTTGGGTCTGCTGGTGATCCCTATAACTTTATACGGGCCTGTGCTGTAGAAAATTGGGGAGGCTTGAGCGAGAGTGTCTCATGGTCTGTCTTCAGGTAGCACCAGCACCGGCTTCTATTGTTTTACGGTTAGATTTGCATGATACTATGATATCAAGTGGTTTTCCTTATGGTAAAGATGTTAGTTTAAAAGTTTCCTTATTATTGTTCCATTGCTTGATATCTGAATGTGAACCATTGTGTTAAGAATATTCGAGGCTTGGGTAAAGTCAAAACTTCGGGTTACTAAGTGAATGGAATCTAGAGTTAGACAAGCTATTTAACGGCGTGAATAACATGGATGGTAATTGATATTGGACTTGATTTATGATGAGTGTGGTCTAGTTTGCCCGGTCTTGTGCTTAGAGATCGTCTGCTTGCTGTTCCTTGTAAGTGCGAATACGACAGTCTGACTGATTACGCTTTGACACCAATACAAACTTCAAATTTACAGGTGAACTTCAGCAAATACATTTGGAGACATAGCCTTACCAAATAGGATTCCCATAGCTAATATCACTGTATACCTAAGGTAGTTTACCAATTATCGAGCTACTCCAGGGTATTCAAACTCCGAATGAATCATTGACTGTAGCTCAGGCGATATCTAAGCTCAACCCCGGCCTTTACCCCAGTCTCTTAGGCCACAAGAACCACTCTAGTTGATCACGCTGGCGAATCAGAGGCAAGTCTGGACCGCAGAAACCAATGACGCAGGTCAGTCGTGACCATCTACAGCGGCCGCCATCGGAAATCCAAGCTTTGTACCCGTCACCGAGCTACCTGTCGCTGCTGCTGCTGCGCTACGACATCACCATCTGCCTCCAAGTCTCAACCTGCAACCGTTTCGGTTGCGCCTACCTCCCTCTGTCAACGCGTCGCCTCTAGAGTTTCACCTCCACTCTAGACACGTTCTTCAATTTCTGACTTTCATTCCTTCAATCTATTATGATTGCTTTCCGAACATATTAAATATCATCGCATGCCTATTGTCGCATCATCTATCATACGTCAAACTGGAGCGATATCCACACTGGTCATCGATCGCGACCAACCAGGCCTACGACTCCATATCTATCCTCCGCCGTGTGCGGCTCCATCACTTTGAGATGCATCAACGCATTGTGCCTCAGCTTGGAGCTGTAGCCGCGCTTCTTGCAGGCCTCGGCTCCGCTGAGCAGTATACTCCGAAACATGAAGCTGGACGATGCGCCTTCCGCGGCCATTGCGGAAAGCAGAGTTTCTTTGGCAAAGAGCTTCCCTGTGTTGACAATGGCTTGGCTGAAGATCCTGATGAAGAGCTTCGTAATGAACTCGTCGGATTTTGCGGTGCGAAATGGAACTCCGGACCTGTTTGCTGTAACCTGGACCAAGTGAGTATAACATATGTACCCTAATGAACCTATATACTAATACCTGACTTCTAGGTCAAAGCGCTGAAATCGTCCCTCGACACTCCTAACACCATCCTTGGCTCTTGTCCTGCGTGTCGTGAGAACTTCTTTCACCTCTTCTGTACATTCACATGTTCTCCCGACCAGTCTCTTTTCATCAATGTGACCGATTCTGCCCCCAAGAACGGCAAAAAGATGGTCACAGAGCTTGACCAGCTTATATCCGAGAAATATGGCTCTGGTTTCTACGACAGTTGCAAAGAAGTCAAGTTTGGTGGTGCCAACAGCAAAGCGATGGACTTGATTGGTGGCGGTGCTAAGAACTATACCGAAATGCTTAAATTCCTCGGAGAAAAGAAGCCTTTGGTCGGGTCTCCCTTCCAGATTAACTTTCCAACTGATTACAGCGACTCTGATCTTCATCCACTGGACATGAAGCCGAAGAAATGCGACGACGAAGATCCCGATTACCGCTGCGTGTGCGTTGACTGTCCTGGTGTCTGCCCAACCCTCCCAGATGTCAAAGATTCCAAGTCTTGCAAAGTCGGTCTTTTGCCTTGCCTCTCATTTGCATCTATCTTTGTTTATGGCGTTCTGCTGGTAGCCCTGATTCTTGCAGTTGTTGGCCACATCGCCTACAAGAAGTATTCTCAGCATCGCGTTGAGAGGACTAGACTACTGCACGAATCCTCGCACAGCGATGACGAAGACGAAGGTGGTCCAGTTGATACAGAGGCAATGCGTGAACGCCCAACTAAGAGATACTGGGTTAATGATCGGTGTGACAAGGCCTTCTATCAACTCGGTCACATTGCAGCTCGTTTCCCTGGATGGTGCATCGGCCTCAGTCTTGTCTTTGTTGCAGTCCTTAGTGCTGGATTGTTCCGCTTTGATCTGGAGAAGGAACCTGCCCGCCTTTGGGTGAGCCCATCTTCTGCTGCAGCACAAGAGAAAGCCTACTTTGACAGCAATTTTGGACCCTTCTACCGTGCTGAAAAGATCTTCCTTGTGAATGACACCAACCCCTCGGGACCTGGACCTGTGCTCAGTTATGATACCCTGAAATGGTGGATTGAAGTCGAGGAGAGCGTCAAGAAGATTGAAAGTCCTGTCTACGGCAAATATTTTCAAGATCTCTGCTTCAAGCCTTCCAATGATGCCTGCGTCGTGCAGTCTGTCTCCGCCTACTGGCACGCGAAGGGTGGACTTGTCCCCGGGTCTTGGGAAAAGGATCTCCGTGCATGCGCCAAAAGCCCCGTGGATTGTCGACCGGACTTTGGACAGCCTATCGATCCCACTATGATTTTTGGTGGTTACGATGACGATGTGGTCGACGCTCATGCTATCACTGTGACATGGGTCGTTAACAATGCTCAAGAGGGAACTGATGCCCTTGCACGGGCTGTTGATTGGGAAAACGCTCTTCGTGACCGACTGCTCCAGGTTCAACAAGAAGCGAAGGAGCGTGGCCTTCGCCTGTCCTTCAATACCGAGATCAGTCTCGAGCAGGAACTTAATAAATCGACCAACACAGATGCTAAGATCGTTGTCATCAGTTACATCGTCATGTTCATTTACGCCTGCATGGCGCTCGGCACTCCCCTCAAGCATATCTTCCGCAACCCGGCCGTGCTCCTGGTTGAGTCCAAGGTAACACTTGGTCTTGTGGGCATCCTCATTGTCCTTATGTCGATCGCAGCCTCCATCGGTTTCTTCTCATGGGTTGGCTTGAAAGCTACACTCATCATTGTAGAAGTCATTCCATTTATTGTTCTAGCTGTTGGTGTGGACAACATCTTCCTGATTGTTCATGAACTCGAGCGAGTCAATGTCAGCTTCCCTGATCAAATGGTCGAGGAACGGGTAGCTAGAGCTCTTGGTCGTATGGGACCATCTATTCTTTTCTCTGCTCTCACAGAAACCGTGGCTTTTGCTCTTGGGACTGCTGTTGGTATGCCAGCTGTCAGGAACTTTGCTGCCTACGCTGCGGGTGCTGTTTTGGTCAACGCCGTGCTTCAGATGACCATGTTCGTCTCCTTCCTTTCCCTTAACCAGATGCGGGTTGAAGACCATCGTTGCGAACTGTGGCCATGGTGGCAGATCACCAAGGCGAGAATCCACCTTAATGGCGCCAACGGGTTCGCTCACGGAGCTAGCCGTGGTTCAGACATGGCCGAGGAAAGCTTGCTGCAGGTCTTCATCAAGAACACGTATGCTCCACGTCTCCTCGGTAGGAAGGTTAAACTTGCCGTTGTTACGATATTCCTTGGGCTCTTTGCAGGAGGATTGGCACTTCTGCCAAAGATCCAGCTCGGTCTCGACCAGCGCGTCGCTATCCCTGACGGTTCTTATTTGATCCCATACTTCAATGACTTGTATGATTATCTGGAGACAGGGCCTCCAGTATACTTTGTGACACGCGAAGTCGATGCCACCAAGCGCAAACAGCAGCAAGAGATATGCTCGAGATTCACTACTTGTCAGGATCTTTCACTTAGCAATACGCTGGAGCTCGAACGACAGAGACCAGATGTTTCTTATATCTCTTCACCCGCCGCGAGTTGGATTGATGACTACCTCGTCTGGTTGAACCCTGCCTACGAGCAGTGCTGCGTGGAGCATGGCAAAACCTGCTTCGCTGATCGCAAGCCCGCTTGGAACGCCACGCTTTACGGTATGCCCGAAGATGATGAGTTCATTCACTATCTCAAGAAGTTCCTTTCAAGTCCTACTGATGATGATTGCCCTATCGCTGGCCAAGCTACGTATAGTCAAGCTGTTGTTCTTGATGCTGAAAGCAAACATGTCAAGTCCACACACTTCAGAACCATGCATACTCCTCTGAGAAGTCAAAAAGACTTCATCGCTGCATACTCTGCGGCTCGTCGCATCGCTTCTGATGTTAAAGAAAGAACAGGCGCAGACGTATTCGCCTACAGCGTCTTCTACATCTTCTTTGACCAATATCTTAGCATCGTGCCGTTGACGGCTGGACTATTGTGTGCTGCTATTGGCATAATCTTTGTTGTTGCGACCGTCCTCTTGGGTTCGTTGCTTACGGCGCTCGTGGTTTCTATCACAGTTGTGATGAGCGTGGTAGACATCATGGGTAGTATGGCATTGTTCAATGTGTCTCTGAACGCTGTTTCCCTGGTCAATCTCATCATTTGTGTGGGCATCTCTGTTGAGTTTTGTGCTCATATTGCCCGTGCGTTCATGTACCCCTCACGTACAGTGATGGAAGGCAATAGCAATGCCTTCCGTGGCCGTGATGCCCGAGCTTGGACTGCTCTTGTTAACGTCGGAGGATCTGTCTTTTCTGGTATCACCGTCACCAAACTCTTAGGTGTCTCTGTACTCGCCTTTACGCGATCAAAGATTTTCGAGATTTACTACTTCCGAGTTTGGCTGTCTCTTGTCATTTTCGCCGCCCTCCATGCGCTGGTCTTTTTGCCCGTTGCGCTAAGCATTGCTGGAGGTCAAGGCTATGTCGACCCCGAGAGCGAAGGAACCGCTGCTCAAGACTTGACCGATAGGAGATATCGAGCACTTAGGATTAATGATAACAGTGACTCCGAGGATGAGGATGAGCTTTAGTACCAGCGCCTCTTTATGCGACCCAAAATCTCGACAGGCTCTCAAAGCGCAGAAAGCTCGAACCGGAACAAGGCAGGGAAACCCACATTACCAACTGTGCACGAAGAGGATGAAGGCCAAGATAGCAACGGAGAACCCTCTAGAAGTTCGGGATCTCGGTCATCTCTAGAACAACGACCTTATGATGGCTGAAGACGCAACACGACTTAAATGATCTATTTTACGACCAATTTGGAAACACGAGGTCAGAGAATATGTGCTTAGATTCAGGTGCTTCGCTTGAAGTTTCCCCGCCTGTGAGAGGATGTGCGCAAGATTTGAACTTAAAACACCTCAAGCGTACTGAAGCCTTGTTTGCATTATTGGGTAGAGTCAGCGAATGGGTGAAGGAACATGGAGGAATGGTGCATTTGTTTTGGGTGTTGAAGGCGTTGTCATTATTGGTTCAATGTAGATGGTAACAGGCTCTCCAGCGATATAACAATTAGTTGCTTTTTCTATAAGAAATAATACAAGCGTTTCATTATATCCATCCTGATTTCCGTAACGAAGCAATACCTCGATGTTCCCCAGTGACACGCCGCGTTGAGGTTGGCCTCGTGAAGACTCGGATTGCTATGTTTTGTTTTCATGTGCATCTGCACTTCTCATTAGATCTGAGTTACTACTGTCTTTTTTGAGTTATAGTTATTTGTACTGGACACGAATCGCTGCAAAATCTTGATACTTAATTGTGCCTTTGTGCGTCTAATGTCAAAAGTTTAACCTGGGAGCCACAGCTTATAATTTCCCCTTAATCTAGTCTTTCGACCACCGGCATACAGCAGGTCTATCTTCGTGGCAATGTAATAGTGGGGAAAAAAAAAGGAAATGACTTTTAGGCAACAGGAAAGTAAAATGTTCAAGCAAAGAGAGCAGGGTATGTATGCGTATTAGTACAAGTCACTGATGAAGAGAGTATTCGAGAGTATTTCGTATGTATTGACGATCCAAACAATCTTGTCCTTTTAACTCAGTCGCTGTGTGGTAAAAATACACATATAAACTGCCCACAAAGGTGTATACTGTATCTCAAAACATGGCCTACTCATCAAAATTTCTGTGAGTGGCCTATTGACAAAATCATCATGGTGAATCTACTGTCAACAATAGACACAAAGAGTGCAGCCCTATTGACATGACCTCTTGAGATGATATGTCATGTGTTTTACCCGAGTGAAGATGGGCGTGCCTTCTTCCTTTTGTTTTGGAGTATAGCCTGCAGTACACCCCAGCGAGCATCTCCTGATCCCAAGCTCAGCAGGAAAGTCTTATCAACAGAATTTTTGCTGACGCTTGCTTTACTGGGTTGAATTTTTGGCTGATGGGAATGTTGTAAATGTGAGTCTGAGGCATGGCTTTCAGTTGAAGTGGTTTTGAAAGCCTCCTGTCCCGGTTCCTGGTCGTCCTCAGACTTGACCAAAACTGCATCTTGGTCACCCTCCTCCTCATCCTTGATGTTGGGAGTATCGTTAGGGGGTATAGATGGAAGACGGGGAAGATTGGGACTCGAGGCAGGGGGAGTAGACGGGGGAGTCAGCCGACCAGGGAAAGTCGGCGTGGTAGAAGGAATTTCAACGGATTCTTTCTTTATTTGTTGCGTCGATTCTCGCTGATCAGATTCTTTGTGCTTCTGAGCAATCTTAATAAGCGCCTTATATTGGTGCAGCACTGTGTCCTCATCTTCACTCTCTATTATGGGGAGTTCCGCTGGAGGGAACTTATCCTTCATCTTATTTTCCTGATGTTCTGTTGTCATGTTGGAACTTGTTTGTTTCAGAGGAAAGTAAAATTAATGTGTGTGCACAGGCAAGTGGTAGTGACGGAAAGAGAATGGATGAATATTTGATAGATGGAAAAGAAAAGATAAGTATGATGGGATAGAGGATGTTTATATAGGGAGAAAATAGGCATTTAAGATTCACCAAGGAAAGGATGTCTGTTTTAAAATTATTACATGCACCTCTAGCAAACAAGAGGGCCAATGAAGTGTGAATATGTAAGACTTTTGTATTTCAACTTTAATTTTGTTCTAGGAACTTATTAGTTACATTAAGTTACCTAACTGGCGAATCAGGCTCTGAAACAAATCAGCTCCTCAAAATGGAAACTATATACACAACACGGCCTCAGGCAGGCGGCAAAAAGGATGCAAAAAGACCACCTTGGATCATCGCATACATGGTAATAAACACAACCACTGAGTAACCCAAACTCTGTCTCTTCTTGTCCATAAGACACGAAGCTACCCACCAGTACCAGACGGGGTATGCCGATGAGATACGACTGATGATCTGGACGTGATAGTTTGTAATTGCCAAGACGGCAAGCAGAGTTTGTACAGCAGCTAGAGTCCGTACAAGTAGTCTGCATTGTCCATCTGTACCGGAAGTCATGGCTCGAAGGCCGCGAGAAGGTTCTCGCATAATTTCTGATCCTGACTTGATGAGGATCATGAGCATGGGAGCTGCGAGCAGGAAGAGAGGGATCTGGTTGGGTGTCCAGTATCTTAGGAAGCCAACGTCCCTATTTATGTTAGTTGTTGCTATAACATTAGTTTGAGGGAACGTACCAGTATTCTTCCTGGACAAATGTGTAGATACTTGGTAGATGGCGAGCACACCAAGGGCGTTGCTCTCCGTTGCCTTCGATATTACAATATCTCATCCATGCCAGAACCTGGGGCGCTATAAATCCGACAGCTACCAAAAGTCCACCGATAACAGGCGCAATTAGTCTCAGCAACTTGGAGAAGGTGAAACCGTCAAGAAGAGCTGAGAGGCCTTTGAGAGCCTCCACTGCAAACAGAACACCACCAAAGAGTCCATTGCTTCGAAACGTGCAGGATATTCCGTAAAACAATCCTGCACCTATCACAGAAACATTGCGCCTCAATGAATCGGGGCTGGCTTTCAGACTCAAAGCAAAAAGAAGATTGCCCACAAAGGACAAGCATGCAAACGTGCTCTCTGCATACGGTGCTGAAAGGAACAGCCCACCAGGTGAGAGGATATGCACGACCGCAGCCAAATACGCAAGCTTTCGGTCACTGCATAGCACGATAGTGAGCTGATAAAGCGCCAAGACAGCAATGAGATGAGAAACATGCGAGATAGCAATCGCAATGATAGCCTCCCAGCCCTCAAGGCCTAACAGACCACTAATGCCACGCACAACAGCTGGCAGTCCTATACCAAACGCCCATTCCTGCTCATAAACCTTCCCTCTCACCGCATCATGCATAAAATACAGCGCGTCCCATCTCGTCAGATGAGTAGCGAGTGCCGGGACAGGCGTTGTCGGGCCCTGGACGATGTCAAAGAAGAGAGATGTTGACGTATCGTAGTCTGGGCCGACAGACGCGCCGAGAGCGATGGCGAGGAGAAGACCTTTCCAGGCAGTGAATGCCGCTGTTAGAGAGAGAATTGGATGAGATTCGTGGTTGAGAAGACTCATTTTTGAGTCGGGGGTTGAATGAGCGTGTGAAGTTGGTGATGTGATGTGAGGTTGAGCTGAAGGGTGCGTTACGTGGGGCGAAACTTAGTGACACGTTCGCTAATGAGACAAGTTATAGAAGTGGTGAGATCAACCAACACAGCACAATGAAGGATTGTCTATATTGAAACACCAGAAAACCGATCAAGATCAAATGAGAAATCAAATGTCTAAAATTGAACCCTATTCTCTAAATTATCCATGCTTGCTGGTGTTTAGCTCACCCATTCACTGCGCAAGGCTGGACGGTTCTTATAGGCCACTACACATTCATTCATCAATCACCGGTCTCAACTTATACAATATTCAACCTCAATCAATATCAACACCCGACAAAAATGTCGACAAATGATAGGATAATACCTAAGTCCCGCCTCAAGCCGGGCGAATTTCCACCTCTTATAACCATTGCTCCTCTTTCTTTACCTCATAAACTTACCGTCATCGTCCTTCACGGCCGTGGCTTCAACGCAGAGAAATTCCACTCACCACTCCTTGCATCTCCCTCTGCCGACCCATCAATATCATTTCAGCAATCACTTCCCAATGCTCGGTTCGTCTTCCCGACAGCGCCTCTAGCACGGGCGACCAAGTATCGCCGTTCACTTATTCATCAATGGTATGAAGGAACAGGAGATTGGGAGCCTGAGGCACGGGGAAATATGCGACCTAGTATTAAATACATTCATGGGCTATTGAAAGACGAGATAGGAAGGCTAGGGGGTGATACAGGAAAGGTAGTATTGATGGGATTTAGTCAGGGTGGTGCTATGGCACTGATGAGTTGGTTGCTCTGGGAAGGCCAGAGTCTAGGTGCTGTGGTGCTTATGAGTGGTTTCATGCCCTTGGCTGAGATTTTGATGGTAAGTGGTACAGATGGAGATGTATCTGATGACGGATTGTTCGAAAAGGGTGATGAACAGGATACTAGAAGTCCACTGCAAAGGGCAATTGATGAGCTCCGTGAAGAGGCAGAGCTTGATCCTACGTCACCAATGACATCCTTCCCTTTCTTGAACACTCCCGTGTTTATGGGCCACGGAAAAAAAGATGAGGCTGTCGAGTATTGCCATGGCCAACGAGCCGCTGAATGCTTGGAGCGTATGGGAGTAAGCGTCGAGTTAAAGACCTATCCAGACATGGCACATTGGTACTGCCGTAAAGAACTCGGAGACATCACACAATTCATAAAGCGAAAGCTAGGCTTATAATCAATTAACTTCACATTTAGGTCTGGTTGGTTTGATAATTCATAAATTCATGATATTTCGCTTATGGAGGCATTTTAGATACACAACACCAGATCCTTTTATCCAATCCTTTTCAGCCTTCGATTAAATCTTCTCACCGTCGAGAATAACTTTGGCCTCATCCGAAGTCCACCAACTCACGCCCTTCTCACCAGGATAGCTAAATCGGTCCATGCTCTCAGGCTTCATCTCAACACTGTAACCAGGCTCGACAGGAGTGGTGTAGTATCCATCCTTGATAACAGAGGGGTGGAAGAAGTGCTCGTGGAGGTGGTCCACATACTCAAGAACGGACAGCTTTCCAGATACGACGACATAGTCGATGGTGCTCAGGTGCTGTGTGTACTCGGGAAGACCGACACCACCAGAGTGAGGAACAATAGGGACACCGAACTTCTTAGCCATCAGGAGGACAGCAAGGACCTCGTTGACACCACCCATACGGCAAGCGTCGATCTGACACACATCGATTGCGCCAACTTGGAGGAGTTGCTTGAAGATCACTCGGTTCTGGCACATCTCACCAGTAGCGACACCAATGCCATAAGGCTTAAGAGCATCTCGGACAGCCTTGTGGCCGAGGACGTCATCAGGTGATGTGGGCTCCTCGATGAACCAAGGCTTGAAATCGGCCAGCTGCTTCATGTACTCGATGGCCTCAGGTACAGACCAGACCTGGTTAGCATCTGTCATGAGAACGTTGCCCTTGTCGTAACCAATAACCTCACGAGCAATTCCCAAACGCTTGCGATCGCGCTCGATATCACCACCGACCTTGACCTTGAAATGTCTATATCCAGCGTTGAGAGTCTCTTGCAACAAACTCTTCATCTTATCCTCTCCGTATCCCAACCAGCCAGCACTCGTTGTGTAAGCGGGCACAGCGCGGTTGTTAAGAGCATCTTCGAGACGCTTGGCCTTCGTGGGCTCCTGCTCCTTAAGCATAGAAAGAGCTTCCTCGGGTGTGATAGCATCGGTGATGTAACGGAAGTCAATGCAACGGACGAACTCCTCAGGGCTCATGTCAGCAACGATACGCCAGACAGGCTTGTTAAGGGTCTTGGCCCAAAGATCCCAGACAGCGTTGACAACAGCACCGAGAGCGAGGTGAATAACACCCTTCTCGGGACCGATCCATCGGAGCTGGCTGTCGTTGACGAGATGTCGCCATGTCTGACCCCAGTTTGCGACGAGAGAGGACAGGGTCCTGCCCTTGAGACGGTCGGCGACATGGTTGATGGCAGCGCAGACGATATCGTTTCCACGGCCGATAGTAAAGGTCTAAGAGTCAAGTCAGCTTCAGTTGAGATAGATTATAAAGAAATTGAGTACTAACCATTCCATGACCAGTGTATTCAGAGTCTGTCTCGAGGATGCAGTAGGCGGAGGAGTAGTTGCCAGCGGCGTTCATGGCATCGGAGCCAGTTCCGTCGAGAGAGGTAGGAAAGCGAACATCGCGAGTCTTCCAGCCGGTAATTGTGATTTCACCCATGATTGCGGTTTTGTATATGTATTCGTAATTGTAAAAATTGTCGTGTATGAGACGAGAGCTCAGTGAAGCATGAGGGACAGTTGAGGTGGGGTGAGCTCCGAAGGCGGGGGAGGAGGAGAAATCCGAGGTTTCACTGAGGAGTTATGATGAGAAGATTACGAGGAGGATGAAGGAGAAGAGAGATAGAGTCGTAAAGATTATAATGAATCAATTGAGGCTAAATCGAGACTCGAGATGGGCATGTCATGCTTTATAGGTTCTCCCTTTTGCTGGTCCCTTTTTTTTTTCCTCCCACGGACTCTCTCATGAGACCTCTTACATTGTCGCGATGTGGGGTAGGGAAGAGTCGAGATGCCATGACGACCAATTCTTTTGTCTCTGATTGATGGAATAACGAGATCCGCTCATTGAGAACCCCCATGGGAATGAATTTGTATATCATGAGAAGCTATCCGCCGGCATGTTTCTGCCGATAAATATGCTTGGATTGCAGAGGAGAGAGTTGTTGAATTGGGGGTGGGTTTGGGGGGAGTATTTGTTAAGAGGATATCACGAAGAACTTGTTTGAGAGTGAATGCTTGGTGTTGTGACAAGTACTCATGGTTCAATTCTTAAGATGAGTATTTACCCCCGCGACCCGCCCCCGCGCAGTAATTGACCTGACCCGTGATATAAACGGTTCTTGGTCTTTCCCCCGCAGGCAGGGAGAGTATAAAGAGACATGCAATGGCTATTCTCATTCAATGGTCCATTTCCTAGTGGGAAAGAAACGGGCCTTAATAGAAAATAAACCTCGTGGTTGAAGTTTATGCCACTGGAAGTTTAGTGCCTCGCCAAAAAAAAAAAAGTCCATTAAATAATTACCCGACGCTGAGTTTTGACCCCACGATGTGTCCCCGCGATCCGATCCGAGTACCCCTCACTAACATGGGCTCCAATGTGCACAGAGGAAGTCAGTTAATTAAAAACTCAGTTTGAAACAATTTAATTAATTAAATTATTCAGACTCGTCTGTAATAACCGACGGATAATTAATTTGAAACATAAAAAATTACAATCTTCTAATGCTTAAATATCTCTCTTATATCAGGCCATGCCTTGACCGTTTATTCATTCTTGCACGAGAACCATTTCCCCAACCACCTGAGAAAATAGCTTGCATACAGTATCTGTTACTGTCTATCTACGGTATGAACACTGTATTTCTGACTCTGAAGCTTCAAGCCATCTCTCCTTTATCGTTTATCCCGTCGTAGACAGCAAAAAGGTTCCTCATCAAAGGAACCGCCGACGGCCTTATTTCTACTTCCTAACATGTCTTGATCAATGACGATTAGGAAATTCAAGACCGAAGATGAATATTTGCGTCAACAACTAATTATTGTCAAAAGTGTGCGTGGGAGGCAGCCTGCTTTTTCCCACGGTACTCCTCACGCATAGTCTATTTACTGGCGTACATGAACTCACTCATAAGTGACATTGAACAATGATGGAATGGCTTCAGAACAATAGCCCATCGACAAGAGACACGTCTTTTACCCCTCTCATGAATTGAATGTGCTCAGACCTCAGGGTCTTGATCGATACGATATAGGCACACATGACATGACATCAGTTCAAGCTAGATTCAATCACACGCGACGCGGCAGGGCCATACGGATAACAACCGTTCTGGCACTAGGAAGTAACCTAGTGTGAGGGTGTTGCGGCATCTGTAAGGCGTTTCTACATATACGTACATGCATACACTGAAGAATGTCTGTCAGGTCGGGTGACAGCACAGGGCAGACAGGGTCCTGACTATCACTTGTTGGTGTGGGCTTCACCGCTGCAGAGGCGGTGGTCCGAGGTTGTTCTCGTCAGATTCTGGAAGACTAGTTGAGTCGACAGCTGAATCTTGTTTTGGTGCAAAAGACCATGAGCAAGTCGAGTACCGCAGATCAGTTTCCATTATGAGGTTATAGTACACCCTCGTTTCGGCTACCATTACCAGCTGTACTGTAAAGTATCTTTCCCGGGTCATGGTAGGCCTGTAAACCAGCCCTGTCAAGTTCTGACTCTGTTCTGTTCCTGTTGATGCCAGAAAAAGTTGCAGTTGCAGGTTGCAGAATCCCAGTTTTTGATCATCCCTGCCTATCCCCAACCCTTTTTTCCTTCCCTTCGACCCATGACGTGGAGTATCTCATCCACCTCGTGGTCCTCTTGATTGGACTCGCAATCTAACCTGCAGCTTGGAAGCCACTTTGGGCCAGGGAAGCGGTAAAGCCTTGACTGTGTCTCTCGGCTTTACTACGTACATACGTACCTACAGTGCACAAATAATTACGACTGACTTACCTTACCTTACCTTCGACTCTCTCTGCTGCAGCTGCGCATTTACATTTGCTTTTTCCTAAACATTTTCGTCATATAACATATCTTACATATCTCTCCCATGTTTGTCTTCCATGGCTGCGAAATTCCAAAGATTCACCAACCAACGTGATCACTATCAACTGAGAAGATACATATTCACATCAAATTCTCACCCCAAGCGCCCTTGACGAAGATCCACGCTTATCACTCACCTTGCATTTAAATGCTACATCCTGAAACCGCGGCTCTCAACATCAATTTTCTACTGCACGGCCCATCATGGAGAGCACACTTGCAAGAAGTCACAGTTTGAAGCCTCCAAGGCGCAAACTTCAGAAACCTGACCCGAAACTCAAAAGCCTCAACAAAGCTAAGCGCGGTTCTACCGACTCGACCATGTCCAGCCTAAGCCCTCAGAGCACTATGTCTTCACCGTCGCAACGACAAATTCAGGACGGTGCTCCCGATTTGAGCGATCCAAAATGGGATCATTATCTACGACCAAAGACGGTTTTTGTACCCTCATTTTCAGAGCCAGAGGAGCAATTTCAGCCAGAGATCAATTCGCCATATGAACCGCCTCAGCAATATCAGCATCAGCATCAGCATTACCATGAACCCGAACCAGAGCCACCAAGGGCATTCTTTAGTCCTCCACCGCGAAGACAATCTTCTCAGCGCCAAATTCCAGAATTCCACCATTTAACTCTCCAGGATCACCATGCGCGACCATCATTAGACAGCTCATCTCTCCCTTCGACCGCATCAACTACCTCGACATCATCTATTATGCGACGCCAGGCCAAGACACCCGTCTTTCGAATCGGACAATTGGAGCAACATGCACTTGCGCGCAAGGCGAAGGATGTGCCGGAGAAGACGTCAAGCGTCGAATTGATCGCTGATCAGTACAATGCTATTCTTGAGTCGCGAGATGGTCCTCCAGCGCTGGATTCACAATTGCCCTCGCGAGAATCGACATATTCATTCGACGACACTCCTCTACAGATATCTCCGCACGGAGCCAAACGACAAAGTGTACGGACATCAAAGACATACTCATCTATGACGGCTGTTCCCCGTCAACTGAGACCCAGACTCAGATCTGCAGCTACCCACGATACGAATGTGGCTGCAGTTGAAGGAGACACTATTTACTTTAAGCCATATTCATTCTCACCACCACCATCTCCCGATCAGACACCCGGAACTCCACGAGGTTCCTGGACAGACGAATTCCGACCACCTTCATCATCAGGGCACTCTTTCCAAGAAAACATCAGCCTTCAAATCGCTCTCGATCTACTCACGAGCGAACTATCATCCGTTGTATCAGGCCGACCACAGCGAAATGGACAGGATACCGCAGCATTACAAGTCTGGGTTATGATCGAGGCATACGAGAGACTTCGCGATCAACTAACGCGGCAACAATCATCAAACGCGGAAGCACAAAAAGTGGCAACCATGTTCGACTGCTGGTTGGCCTCCCTTTACTCGATTCATTCCTCCCTGACCGAGAGCACACTACCCAGTCCCACAGAATATGCAGGGCTAGAAGAAGATTTGGATTAGATTTGAGACATGATGTACACGAGGACATGTGTACGCAATAACGAGCATTATGGAACTGGCGTTATGGGCGCGGCCAGAGGGACTTACTGGCATTGGACAGGACAGGATAGGATAAAAGCGGCTGGAGCTGCGGATGGGATAGGATAGGATGGGAGATACCTGGAGGGACTTGTTTTTTTTTAGTTACTGCGCTTTGAATATACATTGATCAATGAGCTTGGTGCTTATCATTGCGTGAGTCGTGATATGAGTTGTGATTGAAGACTTATCAGCACTGCCACGTTCTCTTGTGTAGATCTTTGAGCTAAGAACAGGAACGAGGAGCCGAGGGCTAAAAATAGATTCCACGATAATCTTGACGTTTGAGCTGCATGAAGTTGATTGTGGCAAGTTGAATGCTGGATCGAGAAGCGAATTGTTCCAACAAGTAAATGATCTGCTAGGCGTGCGTGGACGTTACCGGTATTGACTCTCTCCCGAATGACAGTATACTACGTAGTGCAGCTTCGAAGAGTGTAGTAATGTAGTAAGTACGGAAGAGGTAAAGGCTAATTCTTCAAGAATCAGTACTTACAATACCATAGTTAGCCGGGCTATATTTCGCTTGTATAGGTCAACTTTGTCAACGACTGTATGCCAAATGATTCGAGAGTTTGCCTAGGTTGATTGAATGACGTAAATACTCCTTGCAGTGAGTAGAGGAAACCATAGCATCTATAGGAAGATATTTTGAAAGAATTTTAGAGACACTACAGAGATTAATCATAGTAATACACAAGTAATGGAGAATAAGAAACAAAGGCTTTGTAGAAGAAGAATACCTATTTACTATCTGGTTGAACTGGTGTAAGAGTAATGACCCACCTTCACTCAACTCGAGGATGCGACGCGTGAACTACCATCTTCTTCCGCCAAAATCAGCGTACAACGAAAGACCGCCAACGCAATTGACCAGTTCCATTACGCAGCTTCACTACTTAATATAATGGACGATGATTATGGCACAGACGATGAGCTCTTGGCCGCCATGGCCGCAGCTGATCCTGCGCCTGTCGCACGACCGGTTCAACCCACGCCTGCAAAGATCCAACAACCTACGCCTCAACGTCTAGACAAAGCACCACCAGCTGCCTCCAGCGCAGGAAAAGTTGTACAACCAACACCACAAGCTCTTCCTCAGAAGCAATCCGGTTCCACTATCTTGGTATCTCCGCGCCAGCGAGGAAACCCTGTTCTTACGAGCATTCGTTCTATGCCATGGGAGTATAGCGATATTCCAGCTGACTATGTCTTGGGCTTGGGTACTTGCGCTCTGTTCCTGAGGTAACTTTTACCGATGCTCTGTGTATTATCTTGATACTGACTCTTTTTAGCCTCAAGTATCATCGTCTTCATCCCGAATACATCTACACACGAATCCGTAACCTTCAAGGCAAATACAACCTCCGCATCCTACTCACCATGGTCGACATCCCCAACCACGAAGCCTCCTTGAAAGAACTGTCAAAAACATCCCTAGTCAATAACGTAACCCTTATCCTGTGCTGGTCCGCTGCTGAAGCTGCCCGCTACATCGAATTATACAAGAGCTATGAGAATGCTACCTTTGGCGCCATCCGTGGCCAACAGCCGTCCAGCTACGGCGAGAAACTGGTTGAATTTGTTACGGTGCCGAGAAGTCTGAACAAGTCAGATGCGGTTGCGGTAGTGAGCAATTTCGGCAGCTTGAAGAATGCCATTAACGCTGATGCGGAGCAACTTGGTATGCTTAATGGCTGGGGGGGTGTTAAAGTCAAGAGGTGGCAGTCTGCAGTCGAAGAGCCATTCAGAGTTAAAAAGGCTGCAAAGAGAGGCGCAAAGGCCTCGGAGCGCTCAGCGCGACTTGATCAGGCTTTACCACTTTCCCGGGTTCCTCTACGAGATATGCCAACTGTTGGATCATCTTCGCGACAATCTCCCGCCAAAGACACACAATCTGCAGACAAGACAAACGAGCCTGCATCGAAACAATTTCAGTTCATGGATAACACGGATGATGAAGACGATGAAGAAGCTATGCTTGCGGCTGCTATTGAGGCATCTAAAAAGACTGCTCAAACAGAAGAGGCTAGCCGTGCGAGCCAGGCAGATAAAGACGAGCAGCTGAGTGGCGGCATTGCTGCTGCCTTGGCAAGGCTGCGAGAGAATGACTGAATGACCTGATTCATATAAGACTTCTCACCGTTCAAATTGCCATCTGATCGAAGTCTGAGGTCTGCATGGTTTTGCACGACGCTTAACATATGAAGAAGGCCAATGATTCGCAGTCCACTTCATCACCAGAAAGGGGCGCGGTGAATCTAAGATTATCGGTGGTTGTCTCACGCCAGCGAGACTTTAGTAGTCCACCTGAGCAACGAGCCATCAGTACCAATGGCATGCCTCAAGGCTCGGATTCATTTCAAGTTCATAAGAGCTTGACAAGCCAAGCCATTTTCTTGTCATGTACTCTTGAGATGGAACAATCAGCTTAGTCACGGTAAATTTCTTGAAGTGGCATCAAACCATTGAAGCCATGGCATGAGCACCTAGTGACTTTACCAAGCGATATCCTAGATATTTGAGCTTCAACAATCAGCGAGGCTCAAGGGATAGCTTCCTTACAAGATCACAAGAGAAGATATATAGTTGACGCTCACTGGAGTATGGATCGTATGTAGCATGAGATAGCATACGCCTGAATCAGCTCTGCTTTCCATATAGGCATCAGTCAGCTTAATATTAAAGATTACATGGCACTCTTTCCAAGCCCACAAAAGTCTTGTCTGAGATAATCCAAACCGTTGTATCTTCCCTGTTATTGCTCACAAGTTTCACTGCTAATAACGTGAACCTCCTCATTCAGCGCTCTGACTACAGAACTTTACATATGGGCAATACTTTAAAAGTTGCATTAAATTTTATTTGTTTGATTCAAGCTAGAGTTGAGAATATCTCCCATCGTGACCACTCGTCAATTGGCTTCAGGTCGTAAATATCAAGCTGCACCTTTGATCTTTTCATTCCCTGCTTAGGAACCTCCATCACGCTTAGCGTACTCCTCCTCCATAGCCTCCTCATAAAGTCGATCAGCCTCCTTCTCCTCCTCAGTCTTTGGTCTTGTCACGCCAGCGCCAGTATTTGCGCCTGCACCGGTAGCAATGCCATTGCTGCTGTTCTGTTCTTGTTGCGGGATTTGGGTAGAAGAGGTGGTAGTTGTTGACTCTGAAAAAGCGGGGAGACCCATGATGTTTGATTGTGAGTTTTTATGTTTTGTGTTTTGTTCAATGGTTATAAAGCGAATAGTAGAATAAAATTATGCCGTTTGGAATTTGTGATGAGACTTATAAGTTGTCGTGATGACTGTGAAGATGAACAGTCTCTTATACTCGATGTGGCAATGGTGTGGCGAGTGAGGTGCGTCACCTGTGGCTGAAGCTTCCGTGGAACAGCAAACAAGAAACAGCCACTCAGATGAGGATAATTCGAGGATCAGAGCTAGACCCTTGGGTTGAGCTCCGTTTTGACCCGTTGGATCAATTCAGGAGGAGCTGTTTTAGGGTGGCAGTTTATCGTTGTCAGAGTCAAGCTCTGATTGGACACTCACTCAGTGTCTCCCTGGGCCATTGTCGATCAGGGTCTTGACTGTGACATCATCTCGGAATTATTATTATAAGATCTTATTCCTGGAAGATGAAAATATCAATCCGTATACTTCTAGCTTAAGTCTCGGCTTTGAGTAGAATGAAGGTAGTATATACAAACACCTCTTGGTGTGCTTATCATAAGCTAGATGCCGTCATGTCTGACTAAGCCTGAAAACAAATAAGGGTATTTACTTTACATCTTCGAACATGTCTCGCTTCTCAAACTCCTACATCTTCTTCTTATGCCCAAGCTAAAACTCTCGAGCTTCACCAATATCACACACATCAAATACACCCACTTCGGGGAGACCTCTCTTGCGCAAGGCCTTCTTCAGCATTTTCGGTGGTTCTAGAACTTCCTCCAAAGTGAGCGCCCAAGTGCCCCAATGGATTCCCATTGCGCGCTTACATCCTGTATCACGGAAAATCTCGACGGCATCAGCCGGGTCCGCATGTACCGGCGAGAAAGCTACACGGGGATAGTATGCACCAATTGGGATCAATCCAAGGTCAAACGGACCCCGAAATTCGCCAATTTGCTTAAACTGAGGGCACCTTGGGAGATGGTCGTACTCAGCACTGTAATCATCAGTTCCGGCAGGCAGGCTTGGGACAGATCGATAGCCAGTGTCACCACCAAACCAGACTGACTTGTCGCCAGATCGAACGCCCCAAGAACACCAAAGGGTAGTGTCACGGTCCCACATGGTTCGCGCCGAACCGTGCTGACACGGCAAAGCCATTATCCTGGCGCTGACCTCGCGGGTATTGTCTCCATCCTTAACTGAGACTGTAAGGTCGGCTTCCTCCCACCAATCGAGCTCAGTAACATGGTTGATACCAGACTTGCGGAACCATGTCTCCAGACCAAGGCCAACAAAAAATTGTGCGTCCGGGTGATATTTCTGGATCTCGAGAATAGAGGAATGCGAAAGGTGATCGTAGTGAGAATGACTGATGCAAACAGCGTCGACAATTGGGATGTCCTTGATATCGCAGGGTTTGGGTGTATATCGCTTCGGTCCCATAAAACTGAAGGGAGAGCATCGGTCTTCAAAGACAGGGTCGAAGAGAACTCGCAAGCCAGAGGGAAATTCGACATAGTAGCAAGCATGGCCAAGCCATGTTGCACGGATCTTATCGGTTGTTTCGCGCTCGGTATTCCATTGGGGCTTGATAACTGGTACAGTTGGGGGAGTTAAATCGGGACGCTTCATATCGCCGGTGAAAGTGGGCCTAACATCATCATCAGTTTCTGGACAAAGGCTCTCTCTTGACGTAGCAAAGTCCTCACATACCACCAGACTTTCCGCACCATGGTACTAAAGTTGGGACTGTATGCATGCGAAGGATAAGGATTCTTGAAGCCCACGAGAGCGCCACGCTTGAGGAGGTGATGAGGATTGGAAATAGCTTCATCTGGAAGAGCCGATCGACCGGGAATTTTTGATACGGCGGTGCTAGAGGCGATAGAGCCTCCAGATGAACCAGGTGCGTCCCTAGTAGCCAACTCCGGAGGCTTCAGTTGAGCTGAAGCAGCATTTGGGGCTTGAGCCATGATGGTGGATGATGCTGAGGTAAAGGTTGAGTATGAGGAGACAAAAGTCAAAGGTTTAGTATTTTTCGTCGATCCAAAATGATAACTTAGTTGACGATGGATCGCCCAAGTACGCGGCATGTGGTAGTAATGTCCCAAACCGGAGGCTTCGGACTTTAGCAGAGTTACAGTTGCACCAGGTAGGGATGATAGACCAGGGCAACCAGAGAAAGATTATTTACCATCCATCTGATGGAAGAGAAGAGAAATGAAAGCGGGAGAGAGAGAGAGAGAGAAGAGAGGAGATGAGGAAGAAGTGGAGGTGGAGATGGTGGAGGAGGTCAAGGTATTAGTCGTGGTAGGCGTCAGGTAAAAAGAATGGAGAGATACAGAGAGACAGAGAGAGAATGGGTGAAGGGAGCTATGACCTTTAGAGTCTAGGCAAGTGCATTCCTCGGGATCAACAATGGAAGCATCATGGAAGCTACCGAGAATCAACTTGCCGAGATTAGCACTAGGGGGTTGCCTAGAATGTCTTAACTTGCATTAGACGGATGCAATAGATTTAACGGGGTTAAAACTTGGCGGAGTTAACATTGCATGTTTGACTGTTGGGCAGTTGTGCAGCTGAGACATGATATGAGGTTGTACAGTCTTATCGAATAACTCGGTATATGAGTGGCACTCCATCTAATATACCGTATCGTGGTAATAATAATGTAGGCCTAGTCTATATTCTAAGAGAAGTCACCATCACAAGTTCACAACTCTATCACAATGACTCACTTTCACCTCAACTATCCCTTGCTCTTCATATAAATGCCCTACAGGGCCTTAGCGGAGTTTGCATCATTCTTCCGCTCGCAAATTACATTCCCCCGACTCCCCGACCGGGGCAATTAACAGCGTCTTCCGAGGACGTCCGGGGAATAAGCAAAACCCGAATGCAACAAAAGACTCTCATCCTGGTCTCATTCTCAGAGCTTCTTGCTCCTTGAAAGCTTTACCAATCCCAATACTGCGGCTCATAAGGCACAATATGAGCATAGACGAGCCATATTCATATAAACTCACGAGTCGTCAGCTACCATGACATCGAGCTACCCCTGCTGCCACCTTCGGGAACCCCCTGACAAGGTGCTGATAATCCCTGCCACGGCCATGTGGTGCCCATGCTACGCACGTTGTCGTCAGCTTATATTACAACATTGGCAGTCAAAGTAATACGTGGTAATCCTTTCTTTTTCGTAACTCGAATTTTCGTAATCAAAGGCCAAGCCAACTATATCAGATAGGCTCGTGGTATCTTTCCTAAAAACACCAAACCAAATCACCAGGTATCTACCATTACTAACATGTCGTGATGCTCAAACTCGCTCTCATCAAAGGCATATCCACGGAAAGGAAGCATACATATATGCTGTAGACAAGGACCAGGCAGACGAAATTGTGTCCAACCGCGTTCGCTCATCCATCAGTCAACCAGTCATGAAGCCAAACGCCATAAAACAAACCAGAAGGCCGCCCGAAACATCAATCGTCATCATAAGCGTCTTAGAAGATTGCTTCATGCGTAGCTCTCATCACATGTCCATCTGCCGAGTCTCCTCACCCATCTCGTCGCTACCGAGCTCTTTCTCGAGTTCATCTGCTACAAAGCCCTCGTAGTCGTCGAGGTTCTTCTGGACATGAATCTTGAACTTGATGACATCGTTGAGCATTCTATCAATCTCGGTGTGAAGTTCTTCTCGAAGAGCGTTGGCCTGAAGTACAAGTTGCTCATATCTGTTCATCTGGTCAGTACTTGTTGCCTCCATTAGAACCGCGTATCCACTTACTCAATTGTTGTGTTGATTTCACGCTGCTCCAAAATTTGCACATTCTCGGACAAGCCAGCTCGCATACGCGACAATTCTTTCTCCATCTTCTCAATGTGTGCATCGGAGGCCATCTTCTGTGCTGTTGACACCTCCTTTGTCCTTTCATACTCTTCTTCTGCTGCTCGAACACGGTGGTTGAGAGCCTCCACCTCACTTCGTCTGTCCTCGATGGCCTCCTTTATGCCATCAAGCAAGTCGTGATCTTTCATCATCTCCTCCATTGCCGCTGCTCGGCGATCTGAGATCTCCTTGCGCAGTGATAGGAAGCTATTTCGAATTTGGCCTCGAAGGTCTAAGTTGAGGATGTGACCTGCTTGGTATCCGGTGGTAGCGTCAACAAGGAGACGGTCCGCAGACGATGGGCCCGATGAACCCTTCAAATTGGTAGATGTAAAGTCTGAGTTGTCAGCCACCATAACTTGGAGCTCAAACTCTCTGCCCTTGGCGTTGGCTGCTGTTGAAGGGATCAGTGCGATCTGATACGCCATTGTGTTGTATCGGTCCACCATTTGCTCTAGTTCATCCAACTTTTGGCTCGCCTCAGCCTCCCGCTCTGCGACCTTCTTCTTCACTTCCTCTAGCCGCTGGCCGGCTGACTCGATGCCCCGCTGCAGTCGTTCCCGCTCTGCAGTCATGCGGTCAATATCCTGCATGCTGATTCCTTGAGCATCCACTGCCTTTTGCAGGCTTCGTCGCTCCTCGTCGGCCTCTTGAAGCTCTTCCATGAGTTTGTCGAGCTCTTCTTGAAGAACTTGAGACCGGCTCTCGTACTTCTCAGACCTTTGCATCGCTAGGGCATTATACTCCTCGAACTTGATCTTATCCTCTTCCATAATTTTGAAGTGATTGTCAAGTACTGCGGGGTCGGGTGTTGACTTTTCTAAATCCTCGATTTCCTTCAGAAGCCGTGCGTTTTCGGCCTCTAGCATTTCGAGTTCTGATGTGTATTTTGAGTTGGACCGCTCGAAGGCGGCTGCCATGGACTGAACATGAGGCGCCAAAACGCGTTCAGCTTCCTCATCACCCATATCCTCATCCATAGCCAGCCAGTCCCGGTAGCCGCTACTGAGGAAATCAAAGATGATGCGGTCGCCACTAACATCAATACCGCTCTCCATACAAGCCTCATCGTATTGGCAGTTTACATAGCCGTCGAGCATCTGGGCGAGTTGCATCATCCAGTGAAGTAGACCAAGAAATGTACTCCAGTTCTGTCCTCCAACAGCAGCAATTTGACTCTTTGTAATACTCCTCTCGAACGGATATCGCATCTGTTTCAGTAGGGGAGGCACTTCCTGATCAATGTTCTTCTGGAACTTATGACTGGGATCTATGCGATGATAGAGCCACTGAAACATATAGTTGAAGTCCTTTTGCGTTGGCGACTTGAGAACATTCTGCGAAAGAACATGCTTCATTTCCATCTCGAAGTTGTTTTGGACCATGTATTCCAATATTTCCTGCCCAATACGAGCTTGAAACGATCGGTCTTTCAGAGGTCGCGGATCGCGGGGTACACCGGCCGGGGCTGGTGTAGCTTGAAAGAAACTCTGGTGACTCGTTGGGGGAGCGGTGGATTGACGAGGTCGGTACACGCTACTGCGTCGGTCGCCATCAGTCGAAGCTCGAGTTGTTGTGGGACCTGGGGTAAACGCCGCCTTGGGGGCAAACGAAGATCGCTTCACCGACGAAAGGCCAAGGTCTGCAAGATTGGTTCCAGATGACGAACGCTGGAATAAAGGCTGGTTAGGTCGCGGCATGGCTAGGGATTGCCTAGATCCCGACATGGAGCGGACATGGCTGCCAGGGTAATTGCCGCCAATGTTGGAGCTGGATCGCTTCATAGTCGAACCAGGCTGCGGAATGGCGCTGTTTGCATTAATACCACCAAGGGTCTATGTTGAATGTTAGAATCAATGCTGCTCAAGTCGATGCGCGGGAATAGCCGTCTACCAGTCCGGCACAGAAGCTGGGAGAAAATGTTTGGGAGTCGCACCTCTCTAGGTCTACGGACGCTCCAAAGGCCCGTATCTTGGGACATGATCTAGTAAAAGGGGAAACACGCGACTGCAATGAGGTGCATGCGCAATGCAGGCGACTATCGTGAGTTGTTGTATACGCGAGTGGGTTGTCGTGACAATGGTGTTGATGCAAGGTGGGATGGATGTGAAAATGCGAAATGGCGTAAAGGCAAGGTAAAGAGAGTAGGGTAGGGGAGATTGGGCGTTGCAAAAGTGTTGCTCTGGAGGAAAGTAAACAAATCATGTGTTTGATGTGATTGGCCAAGAGCTTCTGTGTTGTCCCTGATGGAGCCGCTGTTGAGTTGGCAAAAGTGGATAATCAATTAAATTTTCACGTGATCGCGAAGCCTCAAACTGACGGAAAGAAAGACGGGAACCGTTTTGGGTACGTATCTCGGCAGGTCAATTGGGAGAAGGGGAGAAGGGGAGAAGCCTCGGTCCATCGGTCACGCTTCCGACTCCACGCCTCCACGTTCTTGAACTCCACGGTCCGGCCTCCGCAAGCTGAACTAGCACATGCATTTTAACATTTCCATCATCATCGCTCAAGACTTTCCAGGAGTTACTCTTACAACTTCATCCATTGCGACTCTGGTGATGTGGTGAGAGCCGTCTGACGGCTAAACATCAATCATGGCTATTCGCGAGGATCTAGTTGCCTCTGCAGTAAGTTGACCTACTCCCCCAGCCACTGAAGCTATCGATATAGAACCAGCAGATGCTAACTCCTGAATAGACTCAATGTGAGTACTCACTCTGATACTGCGATCCCGAATGCGCCGACTAACTTATCGCAGTTCTCCAGGACCCTAGTGTCGCGTCATCCTCTGTCGAAAATCGCATCTCGTTCCTTCGAAGCAAGAACCTGACTCAAGAAGAAATCGACGTTGCGCTTGCACGAACAGGCGGCAGCGCACCTCCAGCTCCCAACGCACCTTATCCCAGCGCTCCCACCGGCCCTCCTCCTAGCCAACAATACTATCCCCCCTATCCGCAGCATGCCTGGCAACCGCCGCCACCTCCTCCCCGTAGGGACTGGCGGGACTGGTTCATCATGGCTACAGTAGTTGGAGGCGTGTCGTATGGCCTCTATGAGCTAGGCAAGGTTCGTTCTTACATTGCAGTGATATTGATGATATAAGCTAACATGCGACCAGCGCTACGTATATCCAATGGTCGCGCCTCCGACACCGGAGAAGTTGGAACAAGATAAGAAATCGATCGAGGACCAATTCGACCGAGCTTTCACGCTTGTTGAGCAGCTTGCAAAGGATACAGAGAGCTTGAAGAATGCTGAAAAGGAGCGAACTGAAAAGCTGGATGCAGCGATCGCGGACCTCGATACAGTTATGACCGATCTCAAGGCTGCCAATCGACGTCGCGAGGACGATGCGAACCGAATTCGAGACGAGGTCCAGTCTCTTAAGGACGCGATTCCTAAGGCTCTTGAGAACCAAAAGTCACTGACTGATAACCGTCTGCGCGAGATCAACACGGAGCTCACCAGTCTGAAGACATTGGTGTCTCAGCGCATGACCACCCCCAGCACCACCACCACTCCTTCAACTATGAACTACATGCGAGGCACAGCTGGAACTGTCGGCGCCGGTGGAAGTGCCAGCACACCCACTCCTGCTGCCTCTACCTCGACTCCCGCTGCGCAGACAAACGGAGAGAAGGCCACCGTTGAATCAGCCACTACCACTCCTGCTGCCGAGGTTCCTAAGCCCACATTCCCTTCTGCTCCTCAACTTAACCGTTCATCTTCGCCCCTTGCCAACATGACAGGAAAGAAGTCAATTCCTGCTTGGCAGATGGCTATGGCCAACCAGAATGATACTTCGTCGACTCAGGTCAAGGCTGACGAGACAAAGGCGGGCGCAAGCTCCAGCTCTTGAAATACTGAAGAGTATACTTGACCATAATTGTACAATATTTTATGCATCTATAGTTTTGGAATAATGGGGTCTGCTGATCGGAGGTGTTTACGTGGCGGGATGGTTTGGTATTGTAGCGTTATATCACCATTGTCAATTTTACCACATTAACCTAAGTCTGTTCTCTCAAGTTTGTAAGATTGTCTATCCGCTGGATTGTATTAGTAGATTCGCACAATCCTTTGTTATATCTATATGTACCAATTCCTCAAGCAATTGTAAAATCATAAAGAATTATCCGAACCCTGACAGACTTTATGATATGCAAGACGTTCAATTGGGGTAAAAGAGCCTGTAACATCCAATACCAATATTGTTTGAAGTTCCGCGCCTAGTTGTTTGCTTCTTCCCTTCTCGCGTGCGCTTACATGCATCCCCTTGCTATCGGGGATGCACTCTACCTTGAAGCTCCCGCAAGAATTACCGTTTTGGGGTTGAGTCTAGAAATCTCATAACTAACCCACACTCGGCCCAACGAACGCATTGACATTGAAATCTTTCATCTTGTCCCGTAAATGAACGGAGAATGAGTTCGTCTTGTCAAATTTACTGGCCCAATCCCCGAAATATTGAACAACTTGATTCTGTTGCCGAGGATCTGATTCATGGCTGAAGCGCTAGTTGCAACTCCATGTAGACGTCACTTGTAGATTGTGAACTAACTTGGTGTGCCGAGGCTCATTTTGCTTGAACTAACTCATCACCTCAACTCATCACACCCAAATTTCTTTGTAATTTGACTGTAAAAAAGTCTTTTCCTTCCTTGAAGTAATTAAATACTATATTCTCGATATTGACTTTTCAGTTGTCAAAGAGTAGAGACGCCCTAGGTAGCCACACCTAAAGCCCACTTACACTTACAAGTGACAAAGCAAGAAGTGTCATGGATCTCCAAGACCGCCACTCCGGACAAGGACTTTGACGCGATTCCAAACAGAAGAGACACCCCTGATTGGACTCTGTTCGAGGAAGGTCGTTGAAATTGGATCCAAGGGGTTCTTAAGTCTTTGTTTAGTTAGAGGCCGCTGTACGACAACTCTTCAACTGCCTCAGCTGGCTGGTCTTCTCTTTTACTACCCCTCCCTTCATTACCCATACCTACCTTTATAACTTGGGTCTCAATCAGGCAAGTCTCTGTTGTTTTGATTATATCAAGTCGATGCCTTACTTGAGCGTTCCCATGCCCCTTCGTTGTCTTGGTCACTTCTCCTTTGCCTTTGAATCACTTACATCACACTCACATCAACAACTATAACTTCAAAGGCGATTCTCCACTCCACATAACCTTAACTTCCATACCGCCATGGACTCAGCAACCATGGAGACTGTACGGACAGTTGTTCCCTTACTCCCTCTCATCGTCCGCCAAGGCCTGGCACATATCCTCAACCTCTCCGACTCATCCAAATATCTCGACCTGCGAAGCGCCATCATCATCGCTTGTCTCCGCGTTATTCTCACACCCAAAACTCCCCGTAGTATATCCTCTGTTCAACGGCTTACACTACGTGATTCTGGTATCAAAGGACACATCTGGGTCAGCAAATATGCCAGTCCACAACCTCCAGAGACATCAATTCGCGATGCCCTCATTAGCACCCTCGAAGACCTCGGAGGTTCCACCTGCCGAGTCCCCGTTCCCGATCTCGTTGATGTCGAGGCCGAGTGGACCGGCTATCGGAGCGGTGTAGCCCGTGGCGCTCCGTTGCCTGACGTGTCGGAGCGGGAGAGGTATCACGGCATGATGCGAGAGTGCAAGAAGCCAACGACAGTTCTGTACTTGCACGGCGGCGCTTACTATCTCTGTGACCCGGCAACACATCGTCCTACCACGAAAAAACTGGCGCAGTTGACGGGAGGCCGGTGTTACTCTGTGCGCTATCGTCTTGCGCCTCAACATCCATTCCCTGCGGCGCTGCTTGATGCCTTTGTGTCTTACTTCACGCTTCTATATCCACCTCCCGATGCTTACCATGATCCTGTGCAACCGGAGCATATTGTGATTGCTGGTGACAGGTATGTCTCGAGTCTAAGTCGCAGTGTATTACAAATACTAACATAACACCTATAGCGCTGGCGGCAATCTTTCGCTGTCGTTACTCCAACTCATCCTCGAACTCCGCAGACAGAACTCTCCAATTCTGTGGCACGGCGAGTTGCGTCAGGTTCCCATGCCAGCTGGCGTAGCACTCAACTCTCCATGGCTTGATATTACACAAAGCTCCCCAACATGGGAGGCGTCCACGCCAACGCCATTTGATTACCTTCCCAAGCCCGAGGTCATTGAAAAGCGAACAGTACCTCCCTGTGAGGCCTGGCCAGCCAATCCACCGAGACGCAACATGTACGTTGCCGACGATCTCGCTGCTCACCCTTTAGCGTCTCTCGTCATGGCCCGTAGCTGGAAAGGGGCACCGCCTATCTACCTCTGCACTGGATGGGAGATTCTCGCATATGAGGATAAGTTTCTTGCTCGCAAACTCGAGGCTGATGGTGTGCGAGTGGCGTTCGAGGAGTACGAGGGTATGCCGCACTGCTTTGCTATGATGCTGCGTAATGCTCCTGCAACGCCACGGTGCTACAACGGCTGGGCATCATTCATACGTGCCGTAGTGGAAGACCCCGATAGCATTGAGTCGAGCGCTATCATGATCAGGGCGAAGACATGTGAAGAAGTGCCATTGAGGTTTGACGAGCTGAGTGATGCTTCAGAAGAAGTCATTCAAAGGAGGGTTTTGGAGAAAACAGGATTGGGAGATCGTATTTTGGAGGCACCGATAGCTAAGCTGTAGATGGTGGTTTGACTTGACGACACTTTGAATCGCGATGGGATATAATGGAACGGATACATATGGAACACTATTTAACAGCTAGGCGTCAGGAATTCACTTACATTGAGTCAATTACGCTTCTCAACAACAGAATGACGAGCTTATGATGATGCAAAGTCATCTATGCAGTTGGGATCCCAGTCAGTGTCGCTTAGACATAATAATAAGCTATGTCTGACTTACATGAGCTGCCCAGCACCTGAAACTTTAACGACCGGCATCCTCGGAACTTATAAGCCAAGACTTATATGCCCATCATCCACATTACGTACCACGAGCGCCATAAACCAAAAACAATCCTCATACTACCAATGTAAACATCAATTACTTGCTTGTTTTAAAACAATTGCATTCACAAAACCCGGCTCCGCCTCCACCACTTCCGTTCCCCGAGACCGGCCCGCACGGGAAGACCCACCAAACTTTTATCCCAAATGTCGCTGATGGATCAACCTCAAGAAGCTTCGGAAACAAAGCCACCTGCAGACTCACAACCCGAGTCCCCAGCTATGGAGCGCCACAAGCAGGCCATCGCCTCAATCGCCTCCGCCGTCCGCGGCTTCTTCGAGCGTCGTGAGCCATATCGCATCTTCCACGGCAGCACGAACAGCACACGGCCTCAACAAACAGGCAAACCCGTCGTCGATATCAGCGCCCTTCGAAATGTCCTCCAGGTCGACCGTGCCACTCGCACAGCTCTCGTTGAGCCCAATGTCCCCATGGACAAGCTTGTTGAGTCGACGCTGAAGCACGGCCTTGTACCGCCTGTTGTTATGGAGTTCCCTGGTATCACGGCTGGAGGAGGTTTTGCAGGCACAGCTGGCGAGAGCTCATCGTTTAAGCATGGATTCTTCAATGATACTGTCAATTGGGCTGAGATGATTCTCGGAAACGGCGAGGTTGTTCGCGCATCGCGGGAGGAGAACGCTGACTTGTTCCGTGGTGCTGCTGGAGCTGTTGGTTCTCTGGGCATGACGACGCTTCTTGAGCTTCAACTACAAGAAGCTAAGAAGTTCGTTAAGACAACTTATCACCGTACCAGCAGCGTTGCTGAAGCTGTTACCCGTATCCGTACCGAAACCGAGAACCCTTCCAATGACTACGTCGACGGCATTCTTTTCTCTAAGGATCATGGTGTTGTTGTTACTGGTACCCTGACTGACGATAAGCCTACTGATACCAAGCCCCAGACCTTCAGTGGTGCTTGGGATCCTTGGTATTATCTCCATGTTCAAGATCGCACTCGCAACGTTCCCTCCGCTGGACCTAGTGTCTCCTCTGAGTCTGCCTCATCATCTCCTGTCGATTACATTCCTCTCGCTGAGTACTTCTTCCGCTATGATCGCGGTGGTTTCTGGGTTGGCGCTGCTGCATTCACTTACTTCAAGGGTGTTCCTTTCAACCGTTTCTTCCGTTGGTTCCTCGATGATTTCCTCCATACTCGCATGCTGTATCGCGCTCTCCATGGTAGCGGCGAGTCAGCCCGCTTCATCGTTCAGGATCTGGGTTTGCCCTACAAGACTGCTGAGACCTTTGTCAACTACACTGCTGAAAACTTCAACATCTGGCCCCTCTGGCTCTGCCCACTGAAGCAGACACCGCCCCCGACTTTCCACCCTCACACCGGTGAGACCGTAACTACTGCTGACGGAACTGTGACCACTCCACCATCCTTGAACATTGGTCTTTGGGGCTGGGGACCTTCTGACCCTGATGAATTTGTTGCCAAGAACCGCGCTCTTGAGGATAAACTTGTCGAACTCGGAGGTCTGAAGTGGCTCTATGCACACACCTATTACAACGAGGAGGAGTTCTGGAAGCTCTACGACCGACAGTGGTATGATGCTCTACGAAAGAAGTACCATGCCGAGACACTTCCCACCGTTCACGACAAGGTCAAGGTCGATGTAAAAGCACGAAAGGAAGAACGTCAGAAGTGGAAGCGTTCTCTCAAGAGCAAGCCTCCTCTGGGCGGCTTATATGGTATCTGGAAAGGCATTCAGAGCAAAGACTACATGCTCCATCGACATGCTGAGTGGAAGTTCGAGGAGAAGAAATAGATGGATACCCCGATTTATGTACGAGTATGAAGATAATTTTGAAAGAATATCAGGGTGTAGCTCTTGGGGGTTATGTCCTTAGATGTCATAGATACTGACAAGCCACATCTGTAGTGGCTGATAGAAAAATAGACATAAGTTAGAGTGCTCAAGTTGGTTGAAATACGTTTTTATTATATTCCAAGTATCGTTAATCCTTCTAAGCGCCAACTGACCAAGTCTCTATGGTATGGGCCTCAACAAACTTCCTCGTAAATCTCCCAGGAGAGACGGTCCCCATTACTTCCACAAGCCTCAATGACCATCATTGTTAGCTCAATTAGAGAACCTCGGTGTCAATCTCCATGCGCGAATTGCGCTTCTATCCTCATCTGCTATGTTCTTCTTCCCTGTTCGTCTAGTTTTCTCCCGTTGATGTCATCATGTTCATGATATGCTTACGCCTGGTCCATGGCTATTTTGGAACCAAGTCTAGAAGCGAAAAATGTCTCGTATAAAAAGTTGTTCGAGCAAGGATTATAATTTTGCGAAAGCAATTTCTTACTCCTTGATAGCGTACTCGCGCTTGAACATGTCGTCAACCTTGGTAAGGTAGTAAGTACCAGGGGCGATGGTGGAGGCGTCACCCTTGGGGGTGTAGTCCTTCTGGAGGTGGGCCTGCTTTCGGAGGTTGCACATCTACGTAAACAGTCAGCACACGTTTTTTTCATTGTGAAATAGTCGAAGTAATTTTTACTCACCTCATCGTAGGTCTCAGGGGGGACAGAACGGCGGGCCTCAAGACGGGCAGGGATGTTGAGGACGCTGGAGATCTTCTCAACGCTGCCGTTAATGCGGAAAGACAGGAAACTGGCAGCAAGGCCAGATCCATAGCTGAAGAGACCAATTCGCTTGCCCTCAAGAGCCTTGTTGTCGACAACGCTGATCAAACTGGCCAGACCACCCCAGACACTGCCACAGTACATGTTACCACAGTTGGTGGCGACCTGGATGGAGGGGTTGACACGCTCCTGGAAGCGCTTCTTGGTGAGAGTCATGAAGGTCTTCTCAACAACCTTGTCGGTCAAGGACTTCTCGTAGTCCATATCACGGAGCTCAGGAGCGACCTCAGCGAAGGCAGGAGAGTCGGCATTGGCGAGGTAGTCGTGGTAGAGGAGACGAGCGTAAGACTTCTGGACAAGCTTGCAAGTAGGGGAGTGGAACGCAAGGTAGTCGAAGCGGTCGAGGCTGGTCTTGGTAGAGTCGTCACCGTTGGAAACACCATTGGTGCCGTTAGTGGCCTGCTTGGCCTCACGCTTGCAGTAAGCGCGGTAAGCGGCATCCAGGGCCTTGGTGTAGCAGTTGACGGAGTAGTGACCATCAACGTAGGGGTACTCGCTGGTAAGGTCGGGCTTGTAGAAATCGTAGGCGTGCTGCATGTAGGTACCACGAAGACCGGGTTCCGCAACAATGGGGGCGTTGGGGCCGATCAGGAGTGCGACCGCACCAGCACCACCAGTGGGGCGGGCATTACCCTTGGCGTAGAGAGCGATATCGCCAGCAACGACGATAGCATCGCGACCGTCCCAAGCAGAAGACTCAACCCAGTTGATGGCGTTGAAAACAGCGTTGGTACCACCGTAGCAAGCGTTGATTGTGTCAACACCCTCGATGTTGGTGTTGTCGCCGAAGAGCTGCATAAGAACACTCTTGACGGACTTCGACTTGTCGAGAAGAGTCTCGGTACCGACTTCGAGGTAACCAATCGAGTTGGGGTCGATGTTGTAGTTCTTGAGGAGCTTGGAGGTAGCAGTAAGAGCGAAAGAGTAAATGTCTGCACAAATCGCACATTAGCGGTGATCCAATGCCATCATGAGACTTCCCCAATACGCGGTGAGGACAGGCGCATCGCGCTAAGATGGCCTTTTCAGGGGATGACGAAGAATTGGAGAAACTTACCCTCGCGATCGTCGCAGAAGCTCATCTTGGTCTGACCAAGGCCAATGGTGTACTTTCCGGCGCTAACGCCATCGAACTTCTCGAGCTCAACCTGATCAACATACTAAAGAGCAAATAAAATTGTCGTTAGCTGGGGGTGTCTTCAAAGAGGCGTTCAAGTGTTGGGATAGAGGGGCACAATCTGAAATGGAGGGGCACACGAGAAAAACCCGAACACGAGAGTAATAACGCAGGGACTTTTTTTCGTCCCGTCCAAAAAGCTTTGGGTGAGGGGCAACATTCAAGGACAGCAATTCCCAGCAAAAACAGCAGAGAATGAGGGCATTGGAGTTGTGTGATCATAATAAACAATCGCAGAAGGGGTATCTCAGCTTACCTGGCTAGGGACGTAAAGCTCAATGGCCTTAATGCCAATGTTCTGAGGACGAGACATGATGAAATATTTGGGGAGAGAAGAGTCGAGTGGTGGGGGGGGAAGAAGAGAAAGACAAAGAGAAGAGATGGAAGAGAAGTCAAGAGAGGAAGAGGATGTGGAGATATCTTATAATAAGACGACGACAAGGGAAGGGAAGGGGGGACCCGGAAGAAGAGCGCGAGATTGCGGGTTCAGTAGAGGAACAAGTGCTTGGTGCTTGTTAGGTTGAGATGGACTGAGATTGGATCTCGAAATCTAGAAGGGGTGTGATTTCGGTCAGAGTATACTTACTGCCTTGGGTGGCCGCGGCGGGGTGAAACGAGTGACCTTCTCTTGTTGGGCGAATTAGTTAGATTCAGAGGTATCAAGTTTTTCACCGCCCTTTGCCTTTTTCCACTGGATATACGCTGCACTGTTGGCCTCTGGTGTAATTGGATTGGCTGCATGTAATTTTTGAGGTACTTGTAGACTTTGAGTTAAGGTCATGGATGGGTTGGCTTCTGAACCTTGGATCATTCATTGTCATGATGGATGACTACCAACTTGATAAGAAGCTTGGACATCATCAACAATAGTTATGATGTTCTCTATTGTTTATTACCTACCTAAACCTCTAGATTAATGATTGTGTCTCTCTCTGATAGTAACACCGAGCCATATCGTGATATGACTCGAGATCATGTCAACAAGTCATGACCTCACTCTAACTCTCCAACCGAGAATTTTTGTTTCCTCCTCTTCCCGCTCCTGGCTTCTGCAGCGCACGTCGCGTCCTGCCAGGGGCAAGCCTCAACTGGTGGGTGCCGGGCCAAGATGTACCTGGTGTGTGTGCTTAACAGGCTGCGGTCCTATTTGGGCATGTCTAGGTTGTTGTGGTGGGATTGGATGGGGTGGATTAGTTGCTGGTTGGTGGGACTTAGACGGGTATAATTCAGTGCCTGCGGTAGCGGTAGCGGTAGCGGTAGCGGCAGCGGTAGCTGTTGGAAACACGAACACGACAGAGCGTAGTCGCTAGTGGTCGAAGTTGAACCTGGGTTTCTGGTAAGGCTTGATCTCCGGTAATTAATTCCCTGTAATTATTCCAAGGCGATCCCTAGAGATCCCAGCAGTTCTAACGGGCAGAGACACAATATCCATTTGCTCATCTAATGGCTTTCAAAGCAATTGTTGAGAGTGTGGTCTGTGGTAGGTTGCTTCGCTTGTTGGCGTTTAAACAATGTTTCGAGGAACCCTACTCAGTTCAGTAGGTGATCTGCACTACCCTTTAGAGTAAGTTTCCGAAAATTCTTTGTTAGGACTCTTCCACAATAGGACGTTCGCCCATTCACAGAAAGATATCGGAGCATAATCTATGACAGTAAGAAACCGGTTTTTATCAGATCTAGTCGAATATTGCTCAAGTTTGCATATGAGGTGCTCATTCTTGCCATGAACCTGACGCATGGCACAACTCCACCAAAGAGAAACGGGAGGCTGTGGCCTAGAACCCGTCTTTTTCCAGGGACTACCCGCTAATTAGCAGGGGACAGCAGCGTATCATCGCTTCTAATCCCGCACCACTACGCTTACCCTTTTTGGACGGCCATTTCATCCACATCAACTGCCACAGCTCTGATAACTTCAACTTCACCCATGCCTTGCAATACAATAGTTATCAAGACTCTCCAGGTTTATCATGTCTTGCATATCATCGTATTCTTATGAGATAACAGGGTCAGCACTAATACTGCTCTTATCATTGGACGGTCCATGTCTACATGGACTTGCGCTCAGAACTACTTCGACAGAACCCACTCCCCCCGAGGAAAAAGAAATGCACCGACCTCACTAACACCCAAAATCGCAGATATCGAGTTCAGTGCTTTTTCCCCCCCCCAGCCACCCAAGGTGTCCCACACTTTCATTGCTCAGGCTCTTCGGGTCTATCTGCCGTTCGCCTTCTCCATTGCGTGGATGGATGGATGACTTGGTGTTTTCTTCTTACAAGTACACCCCAGCCCTGACTATGTGGCTCCTTGACATAAACTGAGGCCAGTCATTCTTGCATGTTACTTCAACAATTACGCCTCTGGCTTCCACTCCTCGATATATCAGTATTGTACTTTTGTCAATTCGTTGATTCTGTTCGAATTTCCTCTGTTTTATATCAGCATTCTCCCTGCAACTGACCAGAATCTACGACTTCCTCGGAGAGTACTGACGCTTACGATCATGAGAAATTTATCGACATGCGTCCCACGTCTTTAGCGTCATGTTCCGGTTTGTCCCTCCTGTGTAACTTTCTTCTTCATACGATCCCTGGCTTGTGGCGACGTCAACTCGCACTTCATTATCAATCGCTCAGCATAAGATCCGCCGCATTCCGTTCTTCGGCGTGGGTCAAAACCGTCGTTCTAAGTCTGATACAGCTAGCCTCCAAGGCTTTGCTACACTTTTGTGTCCAAGTCCGCCGCTATTCGGCCTAAGATAATCAACGTGCATATTCCTGCATCTCAGGCACTACCATCAGACCTGATTGATTATCGACCGAGGGTTTCGGATGGGTATCCATCGTTACGTACCTTTGGACACGGGCCGCGGGCATGGCAAACTATCGCGCCCTTGCGCTTCACGCTTCACGGAAGGATTTTCAACGGATGCATTATGATGTTTCAAACGAATCCATGGAGAACTGAAGAATAATAAGATACAATAAGCAATCGTCTTCGGTTTGCGCACTCTTATTCGGGTCGATCTTACTAAAAGCTACCTAGCTTCTCAGCCCCGTAAGCCTCATCTCTTTCCTGCATCATCGCAGGGATTTACATGGGTGAAATCTCTTACTGCAGCACGTTGTTAGTGGCATCTCAAGAGCCTCGGATCCTTTTGCGAATTCGACTCTTCGACCTGGTTCGTATTACTTGGTTGTTGTAGGTTCCATCTTGCATTCCCGCATACAAACTTAGCCACGGCCCTCGTCTCCCTTCTCAGTTGCTTCACGGTGCTCCTTATCTCTTGGTCCAAGCAACCCCGTAAAAATCTAACCGACCCCGGATCCTGCCCCTGGCATGACGTATTGGTTCAACGGCATCGATCTCGAATCTGATGCATCTTTTACCAGGGTTGAGAATGCCTGCCGCTCTCGTGTTCGCTCAATGATGCTTCGCCAACATAGAATCGAGGACGGAGACAGGTCGAAGTTCACGGAGCTCCTTGAATAATTTTATTGACACCAGGGGTAGAAACTCTAGACTTGACACTGGACTGTGACTTTATCGGTTATTTTATGATGATTATAATAATAATACCAAACAATCAGAAAACTTATATAAATATTATAGTATAAAAGTTCTATAATAGGAAAGAAAGATAGTATAGAATTCTATATTTTTCTTAGGCTATTTTATGTAATCCTATTAACTTTATTAAATTATTACCAGCCTTTATAAAACCTTAGGTAAACTGGCTATTTTATGTCACTCTCTAAGATATACTAATCCTTGACTATTAAGTGTATTTAACTATTGATTAACGCTGACGCTGTTTAGATGAACAATCTCGAAAGTTGAAAGATAAAACTCCAATCCAACGCCGCTGTATGCATTCTCCATTGACTCTCCCAATCATATATATGATCACGAAGCAGTGTTGGGGGTATCGTATCCAGAATCAGAAGTTCCCTTGGACTTTCTTGCTTCCTCATCTGGAACCTCCGGTTTCTTCTCTTCCTCAACTTCCTTGGGCTTGTCTTCGGATTTGTCCACGCCCTTCTTTTCATCCTTCTTCTCGTCGGCGCGAGTGTCAGCCTCGGATTCGGTATCAGAATCAGAAGAATCGGAGCCAGAGCTCTCGCCGTTGCTCTTTCGCTTGGCCTTGGCCTTGGCCTTCTTCGCCTTCGCACGTTCCTCCTTGCGCTTCTTCTTGGCTTCCGCCTTCCGAGCCTCCTGCTCTTCCTTGCGTCGCTTTTCTGCATCTTCAATTTCCTTTTGCTTCTTCTCCTTGCGGGTTTCGACCACCCAGTCATCCACAGCATCGATGACGGCCTCAGGGTTGCGCTTGTGCTTGAGAAGCAAGCCTTGGATTTCTGCAGGACTGAATTCGAGCTCAGGCACCTTGGCAGCGAACTTATCGGCAAGGACATTAACTCGCTCCATGGTCTCCTGACGTATCTTTTTGGCCAGTGCAGCCTTCTTCTGAGCCTCTTCGGGATCCAAAACTTCCGTATCGTTTACAGGGGCATCCTCTCCCTCGTATGGGGCATAGATAGCACGGAAGATAGAGGCACTCATGTCAGCGTCGGCACGGCCAAACTCGACAATCATATCGACACGGCCAGGACGGATGAGAGCTTTATCCAGCTTCTCGAGATGGTTGGTAGTCATGATGAGGACACGACCTTCTTGGGAGGCAACACCATCGAGGATATTTAGAAGACCAGAGAGTGAAAGCCGACCTGGAAGCGCAGGCGCTGTAGTTTGGGGAAGACCGGGCTTGGTAGGTGCGGTGGTGATGGGAACAACAGCCCCCTCAGCGGCTTCGCCCTTTGTCTCCTCACGAGTGTGAGTAAGACCGGCAGTGTCAATATCCTCTAGAAGTACAACACAGCGGCGAGGAAGCTCGGCAAAAAGGGTTGCGAGGTTTTCTTCACTGGCCATAGTAGAGCTTAGGCTGACCATGTAGATGCGCATGCGGAAGAAACCAGCCAAGGCAAGACTAAGCGAACTCTTTCCGGTTCCAGGGGGGCCATGAAGAAGATAACCACGGCGATAAGGGATACCGCGGTTAGAGTACCAGCGGCGCGTGTTAGAGTCCAAGTAGTCGTTCACATCAGCAATCACGTCTTGCTTTACCTTCTCATTGAGGATGACCGTGGAAATCGGACGACTGGCTCGGCTCATGCATCGTTGCCAGGTAGGATCGCCGCCGTTTTGGCCAAGAGAACCACGGTAAATGATGGTCTTCTTTTCGTCCTTCTTCAGGTATTGCTCGCGAGCGTCGATGAGAAGTTCCTTGATGATGCGGGGGTTGCGGCCGAAACAAGAGATTGACAGCTCCTCTCGCTCGCTCGAGGTGAGGAAGCTGCTCCGCTCCCGGTTCTCATGGCGTTCAAAGAGAAGGATATGGCCCTTGTACCAAAAGAAGTGAGAACCGACTGAAGGAGTGTACTGGAGTGGCTTCTTGGTTGAGCCAGAGTCCTCATCTTCGTTCTCGTCGTCGTCCCACCGGAACAAGAACCAGCTACGAGAGTTGATGTTTGTGTTGACCATGAACCGGCGGGAACCTTGTGCGAATCGTTGGTTTGCCACCCAGGCCATGACGATGTTGTAGATCTCATCATCGGTACGGATACGCACATTAGACATAAGATGCTGACCGATGATGCTCCAGGAATACTCGGTGATATAGTTCCAGGCAAACATGATACCAGAGACGACCATGAGGAGGGGGATGTAGAGGTTGAGGTCGATACCGAGATATGTGTGGACTATACTGGAGAAGGTGGAAAATCCAGGGAAGAGGAAGTCCAAGATAGCGAACTGCGAAGGGGGCATCACTGGGACACCTCCCTCGCCGCCAGTGGTGTTGAGGGTCTCCATGCTTTGTGCGTGGGAGACGGTTTGTAGGAACGCAAATGATCCTATCATGGGAACGGCTTTTGGAGAGCTGGAGTTCCTAAATAGAATAATGTTGAAATGTGTGTACAACAGATAAAGATAGTTGAGAGCTTCGTAGAACAGGTCAAGTCCAACCAGAAGATGAAGATGAATGTGTAAGAGTAAAATTGCAAGTCAAGGAGAAGACGAAGGGTTTTATAAGCGTCAGATTTGTATGCACGAAGCGTGATACTGTACGTACGAGAGAAAGAGGCATCCACACACACCAAGTTGCCTCATAGGTACAGAAGCTGTGGATGCCCTCAGGGTTACTGAAGAATTGGGTCAGAGGGGCGAAAATAAACTAGTCAAAGAGAGTGCTAAGGTTATCCCACATTATCCTATATTTACCTAACTATTTTTGTCACTTATGGTTAGAGTCCTAAGTATTCTGTCATCGCCCTTGGATGCGCATGCGTAAGGGGGCGCGCCATCAGCCTTACAGCTCATGAATTGAGCCACTTGACTCACATCCCGCGTAAACCGACTAGGATCCATGGGTAATTCTCCACGCCGCGACACAAATGGAAAAGTCTTTGTTCATGTGGGGTAGAGTTTGGCGGTTCCTATTAGACAAGATGAAGATTGTCGCGTGAAAACTAGGCATCACAGCATCATCGTTAGGCAGCAGATCCGTTTTTTACTACATGAAACTTTTGGGATCAATACACTTTTTCTGAGACTCTTTGACGCCGGCAAACAGTGCCGAGCAGGAGTTTCCATTATCTTTGTCTATTGTCACCTATAGTAATTTTCATGAAATTGTCCGAATATGTTGCTGTGATTGAGACTTCAAATATAGTTCTGATAAAGTTAAGCTCAACAACTATGACTAGGTATATCCACATGTTAATCATGAAAAGCTTCAATTTTAATTTTTTTTGACATCAAAGATCTTTGGTAAGGCAAGGCAATTGAGGCTGACCCGCTGACCCTCCTGGTTCGGTTGCCTCTTTCTTTGCAATACGGAATATCGCATTGGATTGGTTCAACCTGCATATACAGTACTACCCTTACAGGATGACTGCATCTTCCAACGCACTATACAGCTCGTCCAACTTGTAAAAACAGGGATATCGAATTAGGTCTTTTCTTTCGTATCTCAAGACCACTGTCGTCATATTCGCAGATCTTTTTTGCTCTGTATCTAACTAGACTATCCTGTTGACTTACACCACACTGCTAGCCCAAGCCTCCCGGCGAAGCACCACCCCGGGAAGAGTCACAGCGGAGCCGAGATCCAATCAGGTACTAGTTCCACCGGGAGGCTGTGCTTCAATGATTTCCCGGCAAGCGAACGCCGGCTCATGATTATGATTGGCTGACGCGTCTTGGTCAAAGGTGTCTTGTTGACATGGGGGTTAGGAACATTTGATCATTTTGATGTGTTGCAGGTCTTAGGTGCATCGCTCAAAGCCGAAGATGTGTGGGGGACCCAGATATTGAAATGGGCAAACACCAAGGCTTTTTTCTGATACCGCAGATATTACGTATCGTACATATGTGAGGGAGCACACGACAATTCTTTGAATCATCATAAGCATGTGAATGGTTGATGCTATGTTCCTACGTCATTTTGGTCTCCCAACTATCAGACTAGTTACCCGGTAGCAATCGTCGAAAGGTCTAGACTCTTCAACATCAAGATACTAGGTAGATATTAACAATTCTGGTTTTGTTCTCTGTTTTAACAGTTAGATGGGTTGGTTCCCGGAGTTGTGCTACATTGAATAAAAGACCTTCATGATGACGTAGATTAAGTCATATGAAGCAATGACATTTAGACAACACCCCATTCTTTCAAAAGCTTACGATGTGCAACAACAAATGATAAATAGACAGCAACTCATATTGTCAAATCATACAATAAATAATTGCACAAACAACCTGCGGATCGAAGTGCAAGCGGCCAATACGCTGATAGCAATGCCAAGAAGAAACAAAGAATAGCAAGCGATATTCGTTAAATTGACTCATTCAAGCAATCGTAAATTCATTCATCAATCATCCTTCAGTTATCCCATAACTGAGTTTCCATAACGCCATTTCGCCATCCCAAATCGTTACCTATACATATCCAAGTACAATCATCAACATGAACAGAAAGCACAACACTATTCAATAGGGTGTGCTCGTCAATCCAGTCTCAAGAAATTAATCTTCTTCTGAACTCCAACCGTCGTCTTCTGAGGGACTTCCTCTTCCTCCTTGGTGATTTTGGCCAGTCAAGTCGATAAAGGGAGCTCCGCCGGGCATTTGGGGGTGCATGGGAGGTGGTGGAGGTGGAGGTGGATGAGGATGACCTCCAGGGCCGCCCATCATCGGGGCAGGGGGATAGCCACCACCGAAGTTGGGGTCGTAGCCTTCATCATAAATGCCATCGTTGTAGCCGGCATCATAACCTGGACCTCCGTCGTATCCTCCGCCCATGGGTGGGGCCATCGGAGGCGGAGGTGGTGGGGGGCCGTTCATGTTCATCGGCTGAACCATGGGCGGTCG
>PVPY01001066.1:0-14077 GCA_002982035.1 Fusarium algeriense | reverse complement strand
ATTCTTCAGCAATTCCTCAGCTATTCCTCAGCAATTCTTCAGCCATTCTTCAGCCATTCCTCAGCAATTCTTCAGCAATTCTTTAGCAAATCTTCAGCAATTCTTCAGCAATTCTTCAGCCATTCTTTAGCCATTCCTCAGCAAATCTTTAGCAGTTCTTTAGCAGTTCTTTAGTAACTTCAATATAGTTACGAAATCTATAGCTGTTATGGAGCCGAATATTTCTAAAGCCAAGCCCCAGGGGCGTGAGAAACCAAACAAGAAAAACTGCTTTTCAGATGCTGAGGCGTGGTCAAAACTTGACCTAGAAAACCTTGTTTTGCTTCCGCGTGAGAAAAAGAATATTCAAGGACTTCTTGATGAGTTACCAACCGCTGCCGATCAGCGCTACGTCAAGGTCTTAAATGCTATGCGAAGAATCATGGCAATATCACATGGCGCGGCAGTCCTTTGCGCGGCAAGGCTTGGAAAATCCGGATTCGCAAACATGAAAAAGGAACATATCTCCTCATTGATACGAATGATTGAACGGAAGTCTTCCCTGTTTGCCTCGTCCTTTCTCGAGCGTATGTTTAACGACTTCAAATTTCAACGTCTAAACGAAAGTCTCCCAAGCTCAGATCCGATTAAGCCGCAACTACTTGAATTAACGACCCGTATCGCGGCGAAGGAAAGTCAAGATATAATTCGTGTTCAATGCGCCCAGGATCTTGGAAGTTCAGGACCAGAAACCCCCACAAAGATGCAAGCTTATCCAGACTCTATGTTCTTGCTCTGTGTTGGCACACGCGCTGTTCAAGATATCACAAAAAGCCGTCTGCTAGGAGTGCGCCTAGATTTGGATGACATCAGACTCTTGAGGGAAGGTTTAGCCCAGGTCTTCTCAAAAAAGGAAATAGGCAGGATACAACGGGATGTCGGAAAAGCCTTTGTTGGGTACAAAGAAGGTGAAACATCAATCCATCAAACGGTTCTGAGTACGCTATTTGCTCATGCGAAGGACGGAGTCGAAGCTGAGTTTAAGCCGTGGGATTGGCTGATATCCCAAATACGAAAGGGTACCTTACAGGACTATATCACGAAAAAGCCAGCATCAAGAGTCTTGATTCTGCTTTCAAACACGACTGAAGACTGGAAAGAACTTTCGATAAACGACCTTTACAGCCATCTTCGATCGCTGTCAGCCTTCCACGGGAACCTCTCCATCTGTCCAAGTGAGACAGAGGCCCAGTGGTCAAGTTTCAAAATTGGAGATCTACGTACTCTGGATATGATTGCTCAAAATGCTGATTGGAAATACTCTTATCGCCCAAGGACTTGCTTTGGCATGGGGAGATGTACTTTGCCGCGTACGGCCGTCAAGAAGATGGCGACCAAACGTGGCTACAGTTGCGGCGCTGCTGATGTTGAATTTGTTGACAGCAAACAGCGTGACAACCTTGAATGCATTGACACTAAGCAATCCCGCTCAAAGCCCTCCAATATCGCGATAGACATGAGGCAGCCGATATACTTTCACCAGGAGTATATCGAGTCGATGCGGACACTCGGCGAGTATCGCGTTTTTATCTCCCGGGGCGACATTCTGGGTATCGCCATTACAAAATTCGACTGGCGCCCCAAAACTGAGCATTTCGCCGTAAATCGTGCGGAGGAAAAAGATTTCGCATGGTTCTCGCCAGACTACGAGAAGCGAAAGCAAAAGCTGGAAGAACTGAAAGACTTTGCATTGTTTCAATACTCCCGTCTCCTGGAACGTCACGACGTTATGGAGAACTTCCGATCTGTACGCGTTGGGGTACGCCTGGATATCGGAGTTTCCGAACTTAATGGTGATGGAAGGTTTTTTGTTTCTGAAATTACAAGATTTCCAATGGCAGACCAGCTATCTCACTTTATCGATAATTATCCATGTCATACTATTGCTCAAAGTTGGACCGAATCAATGATCGAGGAGTATACACGCGACGATAGGGGCAAAAAGCATATGTAATTAGATGAACATGATGACCAAAAGTCTCGGAGACCACAGCTGAGCTATACAATAAAAACAACGAGATTAAATCTGGAGCTCGTTTTGCTCCAGGTATCTCTCGGTTGACAGACTCCAAACCTTGCGTAGTTCCCGAGCTTCCACCACCTTGATATCCTCTTCCCTGTCCGATTTTCCTACCAGTTGAACTTTAAGCAAAATATTCCCTTCTTCTAACACATGGCCCAGAATCTTGAAGTTTCTTTCTGGAACTTTAGGGGTCTGCTTACCCTGCTTCTCGCGCAATCCCGGGTCACTTTGCCAATAAGTGTAAATAGCCGCGGGATGTTCCTCCTGGACTTCCTCCTCGTCCTTCCATTCCCCCTCACCATCAGTATAAACGATAAAAAATTGGAACTTTCTAGGTTTTGGATACTTGCGATGGCTAAAAATCATCACCGGAGTTCGGTTCGAATGACTGGAATCTCTCATCTTCTGATCCTCAGCCAATGCATTCGGAAATTTTTCTTTTGCTTCCTCTATAGTCATACGCTCAGGCCACTGGATGGAGCTCTTCCATTTCTCCTTCAGATTCGTAAGAGCTGTTTTGACCTTGTTGTTGACCTGGAAATAGGGGACCCCAACCATCTGGACGAGACAGTCTTTTGAAGCTCTGCCTTTGAGAGGAACAACTCTGAAGGCCTTTCTGCGAACCTTGTCGTGCGGGCGACCAGAATTTTCTCGTGACTCCCAGAATGTGTTGAGAGTAAATGGTTCTTCGGTTTGAACCTGTTCTTCTGGTACCCAGCCAGCACGGCCGTCTCGTAAACAGCAGTAGAGGTATATACTGTCGGCTGGTTCGCCACCGTGAAGTAAGTAATTGGTGATGCATCGAAGATCCCTAGCAAGATCTACTCCTGTGAGATCTAGAAGATCATCAAGGACCTTTGGTGTGTTGTCTTGGTTTGCCATTGACGCATCTATCCCATTATTCGTACTGCTCGTGGTTTCTTGAGAAAGCGCAGTCTCGTCAAGGTCGGGGTCAGGAGCAGAGACGTGGGAGGTATCGGGGTCATGGTTGGCAAGTTCTGCTGATGCTATGTCTTGGTTTGCCGCAGATGTATCCATCTCATCGTCTGTGCTGCTCGTAGTTGCTTCAGAAGGCACAGTCTTGTCAAGATCGGGTTCAGGACCAGAGGCATGGGAGGTACCAAGGTCTTGTTTGCTGTCGGAAGAGCCTCTAGGCCGATGTTTCTTGCTGCTACTCAATCTAGAGTCGTCGGCGCTGTGGAGCCTTTTGTGACGCATGCTGAAGAAAGAAGAACCTGGGACGGTTTAAGCACATGTTCCCATTGCTACTCTCATGCCGGGGGATTGGTCTTCTTTCAATAAAGGGGTTTTGCCGATCAACACTTTGGTGGCTGTGCTGCTAATATCAGCCGGCAGGAGGCGGCTGCGGAAAAGGCACCCTGGTCACGCAATTTGCAAACAGGTTAGGAGAGGGTGTGGGAGACACTACTAAGCACCCCGCCCGGAGTCCGAATGGCACACTCCACGGTTGTGGGGTTGCCAGTCGCTTCGTCTTATAGGGTAGGAAAGCGCGAGGTTGAATACTGGATAAGCAAGTGGCCGCACGCGCTATTGTTGATAAAGGCTAGCTGCCCCTGGTGAATACTGTGTACACCACATTCTCGACCAGCCCCGCGACGCTAACAGTCCGGTGCAACATCTTGATCCCGCGTCTTACATTTACTAGACAGATTACAGAAGCAGAAGAATCCCTGTCGTGGCGCCAGGAGCTGAGATGGTGTGCCAGGCCATTACAAACACCAGCTCCACATCCGGCGGCTAGTGGGCCCGAGACGTTACCTTGCCCTATAAGGCAAGGTACATCGGAAGCCAATGGTTGCATGTCGTGGGGGCGAGAACATCATGCGATCGTGCTGTGTGTCAGTAGTGCAGAAGCGGGAATTGAGGACGGCTTGCTACACGCGCAGTCTGTCTCAGCAGCCAGTAAGCACGTAATCTCTACGGGGAGGGAGAACCCTGACCCATTGGGCCGGCTGCATGATCATGCAGGGGAACATGGTGCTACCAACATCGATCTTTATGACCTCCGTCAACTTGGCAGCCACACAAATCGATTGGGCCCAGTGAGATCGTTCTAGAGAGATCAACTCCTTTCTCTCTCAAGGGAATTTTTGAGAGGCAAGATCCTTGTCATATATCAAATTTCGATTCAAGCCATGGTATATACTTAAGTCTTCCGGATTGCCCAGCCATCCGGTCAAGTCTCTGGCCCAGGACTTACACCACCATTCATACTCTTATGCATGTTTTACTTCGGCTTCTCTACGCAAATTCAGGTTACTCTTTCTTCTGTCGTGCCCTAACACTATTTCTCAACCCTCTGCCCATCTTCAACACCATCAAGTCTTTCTTGGTATTCCCGCAAGCATCAATCCAAGCAACAATAGCTCTTGATCTTGCGTTCAGGGCAAGGCTCGATTTAGATTTCGAAATGGCTCTTGCAACTCAATCTTCAGGTGCTCCGAACTGGGGACGCTGGCCGCAGCAACTTCCCTCCGAACATTCTATCATGGAACCCTCACGCGTACTTCCCTTTGACTCCCGGACCAACACCACTTGGCCTCTCCAACTACCTCTTACGGCGCCTTACATGGTTCCAGCACCTTACGGCGCAGGTCCAGTGAACAGTCTCGCAGCGTCTCACTATCAGACTCCCAACCCGTACCAATTTGGAGGATATCAAGGCCCACCTACACCTCCACACCACTCTACACCTTTCAAAGTAGAGTACAATGGTCGTGGTCCAGTAGGACATGACATCGACCACGGCCGAGTCCCCTCCTATCCTCGGGATGTCAAGTACACACATGCCGAACGAGCACCTTCTCCAGCACGCAGCGATTCTCGAGCCTCGACTACCAGATCCTCGGGCACCAACTCAGCCATGGGCTCCAAGACAATTACCTCTAACGAGACCATTGATCCTAGTGACCAAATCAACTTCGAAACAGAAGTGGATGAGTTAATGAAGGATCCAACGGAAGGCAGACATGAAAAGTGATGCCTCACAGAAGCCACTCGCTCCTGGAATGTCTCAGGTCTCCGAAGCAAGCTTCGAAAGTCAAGAAACACCAGCTCCTATGGATAGCAAGACAACTCGAAAGAGATATCGCTGTGATGGCCCCAACTGCCAGAAGAGCTTCACACAAAAGATTCACCTCGATATTCATCGTAGAACACACACTGGTATCAAGCCCTACGTGAGTGAAGATTTCTCCTGCCCATTACTTCAAACTGACATGCTTAGACCTGCAACTTTCCTGGCTGCGAACTCACCTTTTCTCAACTTGGCAACTTGAATACCCATAGGCGCCGTCACACAGGCGAACGTCCATTTGCTTGCGACAATTGTGGTCGCCGCTTTGCTCAACGAGGTAACCTCCGCGCCCACCTTCAAACTCATCAAGGCCACAATCAATTCATTTGCATTCTTGACAATTGTAAAAAGACATTCTCGCAACTTGGAAACATGAAGGTATGCTCGAAGAGTCTCATAACACAGGTCTTGTTCTAACCAACCCATAGACACACCAGAACACCTTCCACAAGAAGACTCTCAAGGATCTTACAATGAGATTCGCCAAAATTCTGAACTCGGGCGAGGAGATCCCTAAAGCCGATCGCGAACTCTTCGAATATTTTGCTACATATTACAAGAACAGCAACAAAGGAATCAAGGGAAGAGGAAAAGCGCGCACAGTGGCTGAGCATAAGACGAAGACATCTCAGTCTCCTCTTGCCCATCCCATGACAACTGTGCCCCAATACCCTCTCCCTCAAATTGCATCGACACCTCATGGGCTCCCCATGTCGGCCAGCCTCGCGTCCTACAGTATGAGTCGAGGCCAGCCTGGTCCCATTAGCCACATGCCTCGCGAGTCTCATGCTGGTGGTTATGAGGTGTATTACATGCACGGTCATTACTACATACAGCCGCTGAACAACAATGGCATGATGTATGAGAACAGCAGCACACGCGAAATAGGCTACCATGAGCGCATGTGCTGAGAATCACCATACAAGATGGGTATGAGTTAACAGTGCTGTGTATTCCATTCTAAGAGGCCAACAACAGCACTTTCACATAGGAGGCAACATTGCGGTTGTGTTTCTAGGGAAACAGCATCCCTAATGGGGATTTACAGCAATAGAAAAGAAGGTCTCTTTCTGAGAGATTGTGAAGCGGCCTGAATGCTTGAGTGGATGTCCTGCGCACGTTGACGCAAATATATTGCCGTTATCTTTCCTTTTCCTTCCTGTTACAAATTATTCCAAGTCGTTTATATATATTTCAATTTGTATAAAAAGTTAACCTTACCGCTCGTGGGCAATTATTGCATGATAATCCGAGGGAGCCAGCATCGTGGTTTGCATTTGCACGATGGTGAAGCAAATGAGCGTCATCTGCTAGGGAGGCTGTGTCTTTTCTCTCGCACAATATCCATTCACTGTACCACCAAGGTAGTCAACGGAAGCATTGAAGTTGGAACTCTAAATAGGTAATATTTACACATGCGTATTCTTAAGATCATTCCATAGAGCCCTAGTGATTACAAGTGAAAGCTTACTACCAAGCGCTCACGACTGTTGAATTTGAAAAGCGGTTGAGCCTGTTTTGAAGACAGTTTGGTAAAATTTAGACCTGATGGACAGTGCTTGGGAATAGCCCTTGATTTAGCTTGGGCCACTGACCCATTGATTCACGCATATGTCCTTTGTTGTACCGCTTGAGGGCGACAAGCTGCCATCGTTAGAATATGGGGTGAGGGGAAGTGGCCGGTTCAGCCTGGTCAACAACTAGAAGTTCGGCGCCTGTGCTCTCCGTGATTGGGATTCAGAGCCCGGTTTCAACACCATCTGATGTTTGGAGTCGCCCTCAACGTAACTCTACTAAGGCATTACTTTGGTGATATTATACCAAATTGCAATATCTTAGGCCTCTATCGACCGTGTTGCTATTCTCAAAGCAAACTCTACAGGCTCGCTAACGTTTCCCATTGTCCCAGCAATGAGGCTGAGACAGAGTTCCTCGGCCTGTCCAGCAGGAGACCTTGTTCCTTCTCAAGCCTGTGGGCTCAATTCAGCCTACCCTTGGTGCAATTTTGTGCGGCCCAGATCTCTGAAAGCTAGGCGAATCCCTAGTTAAGAAGAGGCGGTGAATTTTGATAGGTCACTGCCTAGACGCCGTTGTGCTACCTTTCGCGGTATTGCTGGCCTCAAGCAAACGAAAGACCCGCGCCAGCGAAAGATGGAACAAATGGCTCAGAAGTTTGAGGAGCGACCAAATACCACTTGCCGAGCATAGCCGGACGCTTTCACCCTCTCGTCTCAATAAAAATATTTTCTACTCGGGCTATAATTGTTGAAATAGCAGAGACTCGGCTGCTGCCTGACCATATCCTGGGCTTAGACACTACTCAGCCTCAACAAAGGATCATGGCAGCTTGTAAACATTGGTCCAGCGCGAAGGAATGGTACCGATGTGGAAATCATCATCGCACACTGAATGCCTGATTTGGGTTACTTTTCAACCCCCAAGCTCTAAAGCCAACAGTGAGGCTGAATTGGCCGGAGTTCATGATGGAGATACCTTATCCAGTGTTGAAGTGCTAAGCGCCTTGCAAGGCAGAGCGAAGACACATGAATGGTGACAAGGCAGCTATCACTAGTTACGTTCTCGTATCCCAAAATTTCGCGAATCAGGTTGTCCATGCCACCATACGAGAGTATTAATATCAACTTCTTCCCTTCATATTTCCGCCTTACTTTCTGTCCATAATTGAATCGATCACTGGATCTGGCGTAACAGCACCATTAAATCTCTCTCTCAGATTGGTCGCCACCTTCTATCAGACCAGTATCTGTTCACTTCGATATTGTTACCTAACTGCCCACTCACCGTTAAAACACTTTGAAAATGTCCATGTTCATGACACAACCTGCCTATGGCTACGCGGCAGCCCCTCCACCACCCAGACAATACTCGGGAACAAGCAGTGCTTTCAGTGCTTCTGCCAACCCCGATGAGGACTAGACCAAGATCTCAGACCTTACTAAGCGCCGACGAATACAGAACCGCATTGCTCAGCGCAACTACCGTATGTCGAGTCTGCTGGACTCTAGACTTACTCTAGAGTCTTCTAAGATGTTTTCACAGAACTAACAGTTGCTTCCAGGCAAGAAGCTCAAGCGCCGTCTCGAAGACCTCGAGCGCCGTGCTAGTTCTTCTAACGATGCCGAGTCCAACAAGCAGCTACAGAAGCCTACTAAGTCGAAGCGATCCTCCGCACCCAAATCTCAAAAACTGCAATCCGCAGCTTCCAGCAAGGCTGCTGCCTCACGGGACCAGTTTAATCCTCCCATAGAGCCTTCTGATGAGCTTTTCTTCTCAGTTCCTCATGACGACCGAGCTCGCTCAGATAGCCTTCCTCAGTTCACGTACTCAACATACCCGGCTCCCGATGAGATCCTCCTCGCTCCTTATGGTTCCGCCCAGTCATACCCAGCTACCACAACCGCCGATACCTATTCCGACTACATGACAGCGTCTACAGCGCCCACGACACTCCCTTCCATGACATACTTTAGCGATGCCACCAAGCAGGAGACGTACCCTAGTGACGACGGACTCACTCCTTATATGACTTACGGTTACATGCATCCTATGGACTCTAGAAAATGATGATTTCGAGCATTGTTATCAGATGGGGGTTCAAGATACCCAGGCCGACAGCACTTGATTAGAGCAGCTTGTTCCAACCGAAGTCGGAAGGAGGTACTGTGTCTGGCCGGGTTGACTTGGTAGCAAGGCGTGGTATAGTTTCTTGAGATAGCCTGAAAAAATGCGTATTGTCATTACTGGATTCATCTTATAGAGTCTTCACTGGAGCTGAATACATTGACCAGTGGGCATAGCACATTCACAACATGACACCTCCAACATTTCAATATCCTCTGGCAAGGACTGCTACCAACCTAGGCTGACTGTTGTCTTATTTCTTTCAGGGGTTGGCATGTCCATAGGCTTCCATTTGCGCCTGTATCAGAAGAAGATACTACATTGGGTTTTCTGGTGTGACACTGTTCTGCCCATTTCATTAGTGAAGGTATCTACTAATGAAATGGTTCTGCAGGATACTCTGAAATTAAAAGTCACCCATTCGATAGACCGAATTTACTCCGCTGAATTGTTTATTTTTTACTCTTAGCCTTTTATTCTTATGGTAGAGCAGCTATCCGGCCGTGTTGGGGCCTTCCTATTAGCCAGTTACCTAGCGGATCCTGCAGCCGGAGGCCAGAACTGACGCTATGATGGGAGATCGGTAAGTAAACTTGGTTATGGCACGGCTTGCCGTCTTATGTGGCTATGCGGGATTACCGATGTCGGTTGCCCTCTAGTTGCCAGCTCCGTACCGCTCATCCGCTTCGACGACGTTGTTCGGGGAAGCGGCAAAGCTACCGCCAGTAAGGCCAAGCGAGTGAGATAGTGGATGTGTAGCAAGAAGTGGGCCATTGGATCCATTTACCCTACAGTTCCTGGCACTTTCGAAAACCCATATAATGGGATCGACGGAAGGATGTAGGAGATCTCCAAGGCATAAACGACCCGGATCAGGCGAGGAGACGGAATGAGCCGTGGGTGTACTAAAACTACCTACTGCTTCAGTGTTTGCCCATCGTCTAGGTATGTAGCCACAAGCTAGCCTCGTCGTAGTATCTGCTGTGTTGTGGCAATAGCAGGAAATTTAATCGGATCTGCCTCTTAAATTACGTGAATAGATACCTATAATTAGCTGACCTTGTCATGCGTCAGAATGTTGTTCCCGCAATTTGACTCATGTCGCGCAGAAAACGAGGTTCACGTGGGTCGGGAACCCAAAAGCCATTCTAGCCGTTTAATTTCAGTGGCCCGTCCTTAAACCGACTCAGGTCGCCTCGGTTATGAGAACTTACAGTACAGTTTCACAAGTCTGGAGCACGAAGGAACGATACCGGGGATACAAGGTTACCCGTTGGCTCAACCTGANNGTCAGGTTGAGCCAACGGGTAGAGATTTCGTTATGGGTCAATAGCGATAGCCGACATCTTGCGGCGGTGATCACGGCAGTAGACAAGCGAAGATACAGCGCCGGGCGGGGCTCGTGCGTTACATCATCTGGCTGTCCGTGCTGCAAAGCCGGCGCTTCTGCAAGGAACAGTCCATGATGTCGCTCTTCATCCACTAACACGGCACGATGCACATGGACAACATGAGGCAATATGTCCAGGCGTGATCCTGAGGTGCCTTCCCCAGATGGGATTATTCGTTAGAAAAGTAGCAAGAGATATCCCTCATAACCATCGCATTCATACTCGCGGGGGTGAATGGTGGATCCACAGCAAAGATCCGGCACTTAACAGAGGGTGCGATACACAACTTTTACAAGCATCGCTACCGACATCCTCCACGCTCATGGGTAAATTACCCCGCGCCTATAGATGAATCGCATGAGTCACGAGTGACTGGTCTCAAATGGCAAAGCTTAGCGGTACCTTTTCGTGCTTGAACGTTTATTCTGAATGGCATGGCACGATGTGTTGGCTGTTTTACACGTAGGAACGAGGATTGCATTTCAAGAAAGCGTATCAGAGATTCTTAGGACAATCACACCCCAAGATCACACGATGTCGAGATGATTAATGGTTTAAATTTTGGTTACTTCAATGATCGGGTTTGAGGGCTTGTAACAGGGTTTATGATTGCATATGTAGAACTCTCATTACCTTTGCGCCTTTTTCTTCTTTCTTTTAGTCATTGGGACTCTCAGATTCTCCGTAGGCATTATAGCCTGCAACAAATTCTTATCCTTTTGAGGCATAATCAACGAAGCCAGCAGCCGCTTGTCCGCGCCCCGGCCGGATATCGCAGATATCTGTCCAGCGCCTGGATCTCTGTCGCATAGTGACTGCAAGTGCTTGTAGCCCTCATTTTCCAAAGTCGCTTGAGCACGTACGGCCCAAAGTTCTCCGAAATGGAATGCGAAGAGACACACAAATGGTCGGAAAATGGCGGGCAGCCAGTTGCATGTCCATAGAGCAACAGAGACGAGCGCAAGGGAAAACGAGGTCCTCACAATTTGAGCTTGCTGAGACGGGAGGGCTGGCCCCTTTGCAGCGACAGGAAAGAGAAACTCGTTGGGCCTCAGGAACCCCAGCACCTGGTGTTCATCCTGTCCGGCAAGCTCACGGGAGGCATCTTCCCGGAATGACAGCACAACTCCCTTAAGGGCAATAACCCTATTGTACATATCTTGCAGCTCAACCAGGCTGCCATCCTTGAAGGGGGCAGGTGTAAGTGTCTTCAGTCTATCGAGAAGATCCTGGAATAACGCGGCATCGTGGTTGGCCTGTTGCAAAAAGAGAGTAAGGCGGGCTTCGACGCCAGCAAAAAATCCCTCCAGAGTGTTGACTGCGCGGTTCGCGTTAGAGGTGTTGCCGGTATCTTCAAAGACAAGTATACGGAGCATTCTGTCGAGGATATGGCAGGTGAGCTGGGACCGGTTTCGCCCGAGAGCCTTGAGAATATAGTATCCGTCCGTTATGCTGTGGCCTTCATAAAACCTGACTCGCTGCTTAAGCAGTTCTGAGTCCTTTGTTTTCTGTAATACGACGTCCCTCAGCTGGGCGCATTTGTCCTCCAATTTCTCGTTGTCGGCCTCGAGTTTGCGCATTCGTTCCGTCTGCTGTGCAATTTGGTCTTTCAGATCATCAACGGTCTGACTAAGGTCTGTGTCCTGTTGCACCTCATCCTCAAGGAGGTCGACACGTTTCTGCAGGTCCTTTGACTTCTGTACCGCAACGCGGTAGTCCTCCTCTTTGTTTGCAATCGATTCTTCTAAGCCCTTTTGGAACTCCATCTGCTCTTGTACCTTGGCTTCCTTATCCTTAATTTGTTCTTCGAGACGCTTTATCTCTTTCATCGCCTCTGCTGGGGCGCGATCGATGGCGTCTTGGATATGGATATGCTGGGGCTGCTCCTCCATAGTCGTGTGCCCTTCACTAGTGACCTTGTTTGCGTGCTCCTTTGACATTCTCAGCCCGCGGTCGAGGGAAGCTTTTACTTCGGTTTGCTTCTCCGCCTCCTCCCTAAGTCTCTTGACGTCGTTGCGGCTCTTTTTGAGATCACTCTCGATCTTTTCTGTGCGTTTCTTGGACGTAACGATGTGCGACCGGGCCTCGGCGAGCTGCGCCTTCATCTCCTGCTTCGCGCAGAATTCTTTAGTTGTCTTCCTCACAAGCTCTTGGAGCTCTAAAATATTCTTGCTGAGTCCAACCGATTGTGTACTTATGGCCCTGTTAGAACTGGCCATGGAGACTAACTGGAGCTTGTAGTTCTCCTGAGTCTGTGCTGACGCGACCTCTGACAACCTCAGCATATGGTTGATGTGCTCTATGGATGTGATATACTTGTGTAGCATGTTGATGTATTCTTTGCGTCTAATAGACTCCGAACTTTCTGTGGCCAGCTGTTGAGCCATGGTACGAAAGTGGCTGCCCATCTGTACACTCTCGATTCGCATGCTATCAATTTCGGCTGTAAGATTTCGGTTTGCTTGGCTGATCCTATCGTTGTCCCAATGCGATTCCTGGAGTTTTTGCGTAACCTCACCGATATGTAAAGTCATACCCGCTATGGTATCTTCCTGATGCTTTGTTTTCTCCAGAAGCGCTTGGTGCTCCAAATCTGCCTGATGAATGTCTCTATGCCCTTTATCGACCTGCTGATTTAGGACAATGATTTTATTTTTTGCGGTGTAAAGTTCTTTCTCAAGTTGTCTGATTCTCGCGTCCGTCGACGAGACAACTAATGGGACTGCCATAGTTGGAATACCCGGTATTCGAATTGACTGCGGTCGGGGTTGGTGTTTGGTACTAGCGGCGGATGGGGAGCAAAACGTCGAGGAATTCCAGAGAGGCGCCTCATGAATTTATACCTAAAAGGCTCTCTGGCTAGTAGGGCGCAAAATGCTTGCCAATCATTGGAAGTGAATGACACCTCGCGCGACATGTCTTAATCAATTATGACTTGGCCTCCTTTAGGGGGTTAGAACCACGGCCCTGCTAGCCCTAACCCGAGTCTCCGCTCCTCGACCGGGGAGGAAATTGAAGCAAACTGGAAAGAGAGGTGAAACAGCACCAAAAGATCCTTTAGCTCAAGAGGAGCGTGGGGTTCCTCGGTTGCGTCTAGTAACTACTTGGTGCATGGCGGGTCTCGAGGGGTCACTTTTTGTTGGGGGCTAGAAACACCCTTTTCACACCGACGCATTAGCCTTATTTCCATTCCCCGGCGCGTAAGAGTGAGTTGGTCAGGCACGCGCAGTTGTCAGGGCCTGTATGTATGCACTAGTTGTACGCCGCTGGCGAAGTAGAACCCCCGGCAACATTTTCCCCTTTCGCCCCCCAACGTCACCTTACAAGGGGCCAGACCCTAGACTAGACAAGTCAACATGACATGACCTTGCATTTTTCCCATTTGGAGAAGGAAAATACAATGCCGTAGCATTGTCAACACGCCGTGCACAGTCAGTTTCCGAGTCAACCGAGTCATTCTCTTGCCGTCCGGGTTAAGACTTCGGGTCAAACCCGTGACCAAATCCAATGGATGTGAGTTATCAGTGCGATCCGAGGCGTCACATGTCGTCCTGATGAAATAGGAGAAGGCAATCTTGCTTTGTCCCATAAGCGTAGCAAAGAGAATTGAACACACTTCTCTGTTATCGCAAACGATTGGTTTGCTACTCATGCATGGCAAACAACCTCTGCACAGAGAATGCATTTCGACGCAAAGGCTTCGCTCAATTTCAAGAAACATGCTGATGACCACTGTACGACTTAATTACGTTCCTAGGTATATCAGAGCTTCTCTTTGGACCTTTCCACAATTGCTAGTCGCAATCTCGACCACCTCCGAATATACGCTTCTGGAAAGCTCGCCGCCATCTTTGCACCTCCGGACGTGTAATATCGCTTCCTACG
>PVPY01001061.1:0-56011 GCA_002982035.1 Fusarium algeriense | reverse complement strand
TATTTAGCCCTTATATGTGTTAATATATATTCTTCATATTTGCGATACTTTCAGCTCTAAACCTTATCCCCTCAATAATAGCAATCTTCCAAATGGAGAACATGCTGTAAATATCGATTGCATATCTCCCATGCGTTGTACAGTTGGCCTTTGGTGTCATCTTGCTCTGGAAAGACATTGTAAACGAGCTCGACGGTGGTAATTAAACCTTTTTGACGCTGTTCTCTTGTTATAAAGTACTTGAATTGCTCTTGGACCATCCTATGAATCGAGAGTACCTATGTGTCCCGGTTTCTGTTAATTGGTGCAAGTTTAAGAGGTTTCCTTCTGGCAGACGAAATGCTAAACATCTTAATCTAATTACGTGTTCATGGCTAGGCAATCAAAGGAAATATTGACCTGAAATCGTCCGAGCAGAAGTCGAGATCTTCGGGGAAATGGCGATCTCCATCAGTTTCGAACAGTTCTTATCGGATGGTATCTGGCATCAGAAATGGCATTACGCTTAGCAGACAACGGCTATTCTGATCCAAAGACTTGAATGAAAAGTCCCAGAGTGCAGCCATTTCATTCGTAGCATGCGCGCGACGAGGGTTCTTCAGATACATGGTCATGAACTCCTGTATGGAAAACTCGCCATCGTGGATGAGGCCTGCCATTTGTGAAATAACCAATGCATGTCCACTTAGACACTCGGAGAGAGCCAGGGCAGAATTACCTTCTGCTTCCAGATCACGTCCAATTCCGCGTTTAAGAAAGAACAAGAGAAACTCTGATCCCTTCTTAGGGTCCCACGATGTGACCTCCACGCCTGAAGAGGCAGGCTCAAAGGCCAGTGAATGATTGCGAGTTGTGATGATAGCTTTGCCTTTACTGGAGCCTGGCCAATACGGCATGAGCATATCGGCCAACTCAACATTGTCATACACAATAAGCCATCTGCAATCTGCTAGAAAGGTTAGAGAGCTTTCACAGTGTTGGGCTAGGGGTTGATCTCGCCTGTAGACTGGAACCAATCCTGGACCAGGAGCAGGTTCTCGTCATGAGTCTGAAGTTGAGCACCATGCAGCTTGAGTCTCATGGCAATGTCGGAAAAGCTCTGCCGCAACGACTCCGGTTTCTCTCCGCGTACCCACAAGACAACTTCATACTCGTTCTCGTTGAACTTTGTCTCGATGTAGTTTGAAGCAATAGAGCTCTTCCCGATTCCGCCCAGACCATGCAAAGCGACAGATCGGAATGAGCTTCCTTGGCCAAGGACCTAATCCAGCTTATCAAACACGTCCAGTCTATTAAAGAACCGCGTTGTTTCAGCATTTGTATATTGAAGCATGCCTCCTTGACTGGATTCTCGACTACCTGAAAGTCTTGGCTGAAACGGGAGTACCCGATGAGGCAAAATAGTAGAGCGAAATAGTGCGTGCCACCAGCTAGCTGATGGTGGTGCGGGAGGCAGGCGGCCCTTGCTTGAAGGAAAAGGAGTGGTTGATTAGGTCACGGCTTCAGAGGTTGTGTTCGACTTTGTGTTTCTGTACTATGGCGACAAGTCGATCATGATTCTTGTGCATCGACAGATGTCTCTGGAAGCTCACAAGCAAAGTGAATACCCGGCACGGAATATGTCCAGCAGATGTTGATTACCCCACCAGTAAACACAATCTGTGCCTAATAATATGCGACAATCGTGCAGGGTGATAGAAGAAATAGCTAGTTTTAGGATTTCTTTAAAATATTACTAAAGACTTGAGGAAATTTATATTATTTTTTAGTTTAATTTATTTATTTTATGTGGATTTCTTTAAATTTATAATAATATTTTAAAGAAATCCTAAGACTGGCTATTTCTTCTTTTATATCGGGCTAAGTCATCAGATCGACCACGGAATCAAGGGATATTCTGACACCGATCTATCTAATTGGAGAGTTGTTGAACATCGGGGTTCTTACTCCGCTGTAGTCTTGGGACTCGTTAAAGGGATTTGTTTGCGTTGACCGATTGGTCTAGGTGGGACCTGTCAGCTGTCGGGGTGACTGTAGCGCCTCGAGGTAGTGGCCCTGTGAAAGCAAACTGAACTGCCTTGCTAAACCATGCGCCATTGCGGGGAGGTAGGGTGCCCCTTCCAGCGAGCTCGGTGACGCGGCCCCATCTTAGCTTTGCGCACATAACTCTCGTGATAACGAGGTTTTCGCTCTGGCTTGTAAATATCTTCGCGCGCTTTCTCCCCTCTCGTTTTGCGGTTACGTTACCTTCTTTAAACTCGATCGAGTTCAAATCAGCGAATACAACCGCAGAGAATCTGCTTGACGACCATGTCCTGCCAAAGTCCGACCACCACGATGACTGCTACCCACACCCACCAGCTCGTTATCAAGGGGCTTTTTGATGGCCTTGCCCAGCGTGAAAAGCTCTATGCGCACTACCTTGCACGCGCTGCCTAGTAAGGCACCAGAATCGTCCTCCGCCAAACATCTCCCGAAGGAACAGGAATCTTGGATTTCATCTTGGAGCTGCATAAGGCTTGTCGGGGGCAGTGGAACGAGCTTGTCCATCATGGTGGCGTCACCCAGAATGATGTCGATAACTTCCTTGAGTTTTCGGGCATGTTCCTATCCAACCTGGGAAACTACTTTGTAAGTAACCTTTACTACATGTACTTTTTTTCTTTATTTTCTTCATTTTCTTCATTTTCTTTAATTTCTTCAATTTCTTTATGTTCTTTATGTTCTTTATTATTATTTTTATCTGGCTTCTACCTTTCTTCTCAAAAGTTGAAACAATATCTGCCATACGTACGTACATCACTTGCTGACCTTGAACTTGAACAGGGAGAGGGAGATCGCAAAGTCGTTCCGGATCTGACTGCTGAGGCACTTCGCAACATGGCCAGCATTTCGTCTGATGCAACCACTGCCTTGGACAAGATCATTGACCCTTTGCTCTCGATCCCGCCCGTCAGTCTCGGATTCCCCGACGCGACCAGCCAGTCCAATTACTATCCTGGACAAGAACCCATCACCAAGGATGACATCGCCGCCGTCGCCAGGGTGATGACCGAACACTCGATCGAACCTGAAAACACTCGCGTCCGCAAAGTCAACATCGCTGGAAAGCCTACCTTCGAAATCCTTCAGGCCTCAGTCGCCACATCTGTCGTATCCGATGACTTGGATGGGGGTGGACTTGAAGCAACCATCTGCGTTAAACGTGGAGATCATGCCACCGAGATGTCCAACATCTGTGCCGCCCTCACTGAAGCCGCCAAGTACGCATCGAACCCTACTCAAGCCTCTCTCTTATCCGAATACATTGAGAGCTTCACTACCGGAAGCTTGGAAGCCTACCGCAAGTCGCAGAAGACATGGGTGACCGATATTTCCCCAAGAGTCGAAAACATCCTGGGCTTCGTGGAGCCTTACAGAGATCCTTACGGCGTGAGGGCAGAGTGGGAGGGTGCCGTCTGCATCTCCGACCCTGATGAGACAAGCAAATTGAAGGAACTTGTTGACAGCTCCACCAAGTTCATCCGCATGCTTCCATGGGCAGTCCCTGGCGACAACGATGGCAAGGGCCCATTCGAAGCGAACCGTTTCCAAGCCCCCGACTTCACCATTGTCCATGGTAAGTGAACCAAAGATGCGATGTTACAGAGGACTACATTCTGACATCCCTAGCCCTCGCTTTCTGTACAAGCATGATTTGGGAAGCTGTGAATTTACCCAACGTGAGTCGCTCAACCATATGATGGAGAATAGCAACTAATACTCGACTACCTCGCAGTACAACGACATTGGAGAAACTTGCGGGCTCAAGAATATCGTCTTCGCAAATCGCATGAGCGCCAACAATGACCCGAGCCGGCCCTGTCACTACGTGCATCCATCAGAGGTCAAGTCGTTCAGAGGCTGCAATCACCTGATTCGTTTCATCGTCACAGCCATCCATGAACTTCTTGGGCACGGTACCGGCAAGCTCTTGACCGAGACAGCATCTGGCACATACAATTTTGATAGGGACAATCTTCCGGTCAACCCTCTCACCGGAAAACCTATTGAAACATGGTACAAGCCAGGGCAAACTTGGACGAGTGTATTTGAGAAGCTGGCTGCGTCTGTGGAAGAGTGTAGAGCGATGCTGGTCTGGTCTCGTACTATCTCGTCGAAAACAAGGACATGCTGTCCATGTTTGGCTACGATGCAACAAGCGCAACCTCCTCAGATGATCGTCAGTACCCCAAGGCCAAGTTCAATTCCTGTGAATGTCGCTGACCAAGACTAGTCATCTACTACGCCTATCTCCATGTCGGTGTTGAAGGAATTCTAGCCCTCCATTCTTTCAACGATCAGGATCAGACATGGGGCCAACCCCACGCACAGGTCAGTGCCATCAACAAGACCAGCTTCACCACTAACCACAGACTTAGGCAAACTTCGCTATTCTCAAACATCTCCTACTCGACAGTGATGGCGCTATGACAGTGGATCATGACCCTACTGCCAAGACTGTTCACATCCGTGTGGACCGGTCCAAAATATCTTCCCACTTGAAGCCCTCGCTAGGCCGTATGCTCTGCCGCATTCACGTATGGAGGTGCATCGCCGATGTGGAGTCGTGCTACAAGTTCTACGAACCGCTCAGTGCTGTGGACGGCGAGTACGAGGCATGGAGGCAGATTGTTGTCATGAAGCCGGAGCCTGGTTGGAAGTTTGTGCAGGCAAACACGGTTCTAAACAGCAATGGTGAGGTGGAATTGAAGGTTTACGAGGAGAGTAATGAGGGTATCATCCAGTCGTTCGCAGAGAGATGCATCTAAGAAAAGGTCGGATTAGAGTATGACTTCTAGGTACATCTGGCTCTGGCCCCCCGGAACTTGTTTCTTAGCCTGGTAGTTAGTTACACAATTCCAGCCAAGTACTATCTTAACTTCAGGACTACTACCTTACTGGCTAATGGCAAAATACAACCGGGCAACCCCTACCAGCAACTGAAGCACAGCCAACAGTAGACTGGCGCCACCGATCCACAGCACAGCCCAAAATGTGTACCACTGCAGCGGGTTTCTCCGGTCCCTCCACAGATCCTTAACCTTGCTAGGCTGCTGTCTCATATTATACTGCGGCAGCGTGAGCAGGCGGGGATAGAAAATGGGGAAGTCGTCACACGCCGAGTATGTGTCAGATTCCTGGAGTTGGTCATTAAAGTCAAGCATGCAACAGGGAAGGGCAGTGCTTGGGACGCTGCTCAAGGGTTGTCTACGTCGGGCGAGGATGGAATGCCACCAGCTAAGCCGTAGGTAGTATCACCCACGGCGAAGACGTTCGCTTTGCCAAATACGATTATCCCATTGATGCAGGCAGTACCGATCTCCATCGAGAGTGCAAGGAATTATTTGGCAGTGTTCGGGATGCAAGTATGAATCATGAATGGCTTGTCGCTCTCGAGGGATACGCAATTCTCGACGCATACAATCTACATGAGAAGGCTTATGAGGTGCTGCCAAATTCTCCCCCTACGAGCAATTACGCCTGAAAGCAGGCCAAATCCATGGAATCTCGGAATGAGACGAGTTATTTTTTATTTTCATAAGGCTCGTCTAATAGTGAGGCGGCTGAGAATCGCCTTCGAGAAGCTGTCTGCGTTCGAAACAGAACTCTCTCTTCTTGGAGCAGACATAAAGTCTGCCGAACAATAGGCTCGGCCTTACCGCAAAGAAAACATCACGTGTATCTCATCGACGTATCAGGGTACAGGTCCTGATAAACTCCCCACATCATGGGCAGTGGAATAGTACGACCACGTCCCGGTACTCCCTCGAACTAGTTCCTGAGAATAACCCTCGATGGCTCCGACTCTGACTTGGGTCTAGTAGCTTCATAAACAAAGAGTGCAATCATAACACCAATAGCCAGCACCCACAAGAGAGCCCCCTACTGTAGCTAAGCAGCACAATGCCCTTGCTGCTGCTTGTACCCTAATCCGCGCTACACCAGATGAAACCGCAATCTCGACTCCGAGTGCAGACACGTCAACAAGTACGATGAGTCCTTGGATTACAGCCTGACTGTCAGCCTGATACTCAACCATTTCTCAACTGGAGTCATGTTCTTGATGTCACGAATCTCCACGATTAAAGAAACCAAGAATGCGATGCTGATGAGAATATCAAGCCCTCTCAAAAGACCTATGTTAATGTTGATCATGGGTCTGTCCTCGGCGTTGTGAGGCAATGGACCATGGCCATCAAATGAATCATATGGAGAGTCGGGTGACTCGCTCACAAGGCAACTATTTCGGCTTGATGCTGCCGTAGATTTTGAGTCACTGAGACTATTGGCAATCAGCAGGTGCCTTTGGATTTCTTGGGCGAACGCTTGGGCATTTGCAAGCTCGAGAACTCCCATTCAACGTCGCAAATCAGGATTTTCGCCGCCAAGTCCACCATGGTCTGCGCGTGGTAGTTCAACAATCGGGTTCTTAAAGTATCGAATCGTTTGTATGGTGTAACTGACTTGTGGAAAAACTGAACAGATAGCGAGGCCTTTCTGACCTCTATCTGCTGGAACATGGTATCGACACCTATGAATGACCAAGGCTTGGCAACAGATGTTATGTGTTTGATCGTCAACATGGACATACTACAGTACCATAAGTAGCCTTATAAGACCTTTACTGTTTATTTTATGAATAGCTGAAAAGAAAAAAAGTATTAAAATCATATCTAATAATTCAGGAACTTATTTTAAGAGTAGGAAAAGAGAGGTAATAGCCCAATTAAGATGCATAAAGGCTGTTTTATAAGCTAAAGTTGTAGTAATAATATAAGAAGTAAATTTATTTGATAATATAGATAAACTGAATGTAATACAATAACCCTTTCACTATTTCGCAGTAGATTTAAATATCTAGGCTCGAAATACTACTTTAGGGACAAGCATCCCTGTTTGGGTCGATCCTGAACCAAAAGTCAAAGTGATTCTGCTCGCTTCCTGAGCTACAGCCACCGAGCTCCGTGTTGAATGCTTCGCTGCATTGCTCGTAGGTAATTGCCTTCTCGGTTTGTCCGTCGCGGACTTCGATAGCCCAGTCGATATGGTTATTTCCACCCTCAGGAGGCTCCACACAGTCTTTATTGCAACCAAGGAGACAAGTCCACCGAAATTTCTCTTCAAGTGCACCGCACAAATCGTCATTGCAGCTAGAGTAGCAGTCCGGATTGGGGGACATGTTTCTCTCCCAATTGGTGCAAAGCCAGAAAGGCTCAGAAGGTTTGATGACTTTGCCGGCTGCCATGCTGCAGGTGGTATGAATGGCGTTTTGGACCTCCTCGGTCAGGTCACTGTCATTAGGACCACCGTGGAGATTGTTGAAACGCAGACCCCCAGTGTAGCAGCCCAAAGCATTGGCCCACTGGGCATAGGCGACAATGACTGCCAGAGAGGTGGGGATGACTTTGGAAAAGGAAGGCATCGTGAATAATGGTAAAAGATTATATTGTGATAAGAGCGTGTGATAGTGCTTGAGTTTATGAACAAGTGACTTTGAGAATGAAGGTTAAAGGCATCTGTATGCATCAATGATGGCACCTTATATACTTGTAAATGATGCCTTTGTCCTCTCTAAACTGCTCTGTATTTCATGTCCGTGTCCACTGGACATAGACTATGTCTTCTTGCTACTCCCAGACCCCCCCGCCTCCCAAGCCTGCATCTACTAGTCAAGTTAGCAACATGCTATGAACCCTGTAAACTCTAAAAGTCGCATTAAGAGCCAATCACCATAGGTTGTGTCTTATATTTTAATCCTGCTATGTATTTTTATCTATTAGGGTAGGACTGCTAACAAGATCCCTTACACCTGTAATCCTACAATGCAGGGCTGTTACAGTAGTGGAAATTAATATAGCAGGTTATGACGTAAGATAAGCTTATATTTATGTTTGTTGCTGTTATGTGAGTGCTGTTTTTATTAGCGTACCTGCAAAGTGGCTAAGTCCGTTGGATACGGAAAACAACCTTGTAATTACCGTAAAACAATGCTACGCCACTCAATGTGTTCAAGATACCTTCCCAAAGGTCGGGGTCCACTCTTTCATCTCGATTGAGCACCATAATCCAGAGTTCCTTCACTGCATAGTCGAGGAATTCTTTATAGAAGGATTTTGCTTGAACGCCTTGGAAATCCAGAGCGTCCATCAAGTTGCAGATCTTATTCACTACATTGGCACCGTTATTTTTCATATAGATGTTACGTGATTGTAAGTAGTTATAGATCGCGAGATTCCTAGAGCCAACGAGAATGAAACTCACCGTCGTGTATAACATCGTTATACCTTTCATGGCAGCCTTTGAACTGTACGCCGACTTGAGCTTATCTGCCCAATATTTTCCACTGACCCAGAGATAAGGATCAAGGTGCTTCTGATAGAGTTGGCGCATATTCTTGCGTCTTATTCAGAGTGCCTGGCCCCTAAATGTATCTTAGTGTTGGTAGCCCGTGGCGGATAGCTTGGCAATCTTACTGAGCCTTGCCACCAATGCCAAATCTTGCCTGATTGGTCTTCCGCGAATGGACTATTGATCCCCTGGGAAATCAGGAAGCTGATGTAAGCCTTGTTGTACTTGGTAGAGGTCCAAGTTTTCAAAAGGCCGGGGAGCTGATCCCGCAGTCCTATGGGTAAATGATCGCTCCTGGTGCCAGCAATAAATTTTTTCCGGTCATTATCATCCATATCGTAGCGCAATGTTTCTTGAAGGAGACTCCCGGTAACTTGGTGGATCTGTAGCTTGGTCAACTTGAAACCAGAGAAAGAAAGGTGTGATCACAGCAAACCATTGTCGACTTACAGTGTACTTAGTGTAGTTCTCTATGTTGACTATTGACTCAGTCCAACTGGCCGGTAAGATCGATCTTCTCCGCAACAGACCGCGCGCCTTACCTCATTAAAGGCGCTAGATAGGTATTTGTAAGTTTATTACAGGACTATATATAGGTGCTATTACTTCTTTACTCTTGAATATCTGTTTTAATATATTGTTTATTAGCATAACCTATAACTCTGCCTTTTATGGGCGATGCGTTGAGAGTTTTGTTCCAATTTCAAGTCACCCTTCGGGCTATTGGTCTGTCTTTATTCATAGCTTAGTCATGCAAAACTGCAGTCAGCATGCAGTAGGGGACAATAAAAGTGTGATTTCGAGAGCCTGATTCATTTTGGGATTTCAGGCGCACTTCCCCTCATCATCCTACTTTTCCTCAAGGTAGTAAGCTAAAGGCATCGCTAGGCTTTACACAGAGAGTCCAGGACAGCCTAGATGTCTTATCTGAAGTTAACGGGAAACTTCAGCCTCCCTCAAAACAGAGTTTTAGGCAACACCTGGGCTTCAAGTCGTTAAAATGGCCCTTTAAGAGTGGGGAAGTTTATCGTACCGTTAGACGTATTAGGAGATATTCAAATTTAATATCGCATATACTTCAAATCGACGGAATGTAAGCAGACTCCCTTCCAAACTGTTGGGAGGCTAACCAGTAGTTTCAGTGCCCTTCTGCTTGAGGCTAATACCAAATTGGACAACGTAGGGTCTCAAATGAACAAGCTCACACCAAACTAGATACAACTCACTCCAAGCTGGATGAGACTCATTCTAAACTGGATACAGCTGACTCTAACTTGAGCGATGCTGTCATCAAGTTGGATAAAGTCGATAACAGTCTGATTATATCTTCACTTCCAATTGTAGTCAGTGCCGCCTACAATTCATACGCTAAGCAAGATAACAGCATTTGCCTCAAAAACACTCGCTCTAAGCTCTTACAGGATATAGATAATTGGCTCGATAATGCCAACGCTCAGACCATCTTTTGGTTACAGGGCATAGCCGGTACTGGCAAGTCAACTATTGCTCATACAGTAGCGACATCCTGGGACCAGCGCAATTGTCTTAAGGCGAGCTTCTTTTTCAAAAGAGGCGGTGGAGATCGAGGAAATCTCTCTTACTTCTATACAACAATCGCTTCCCAGCTAGCAGCTCGGAACCCAGACCTCACCTCAAGCATCAAGGCAGCTATTAATCAAGATCCTTTCATAACGTCTAAGATGGCTGAAGAGCAGTTTGAAAAGTTGATACTGCAACCTATTTCAACGCTGCGGGCCGCGAACAGAGCAGTAATTGCTATTGTCATTAACGCCTTAGATGAATCCGATAGAGACAAAAGCATTAAGCGACTTATCAACATTTTTACACAAGCAAAACTTATCTCAAATATCAGAATGAGGGGGTTTATAACGAGCAGACCCAAGCTTCATGTCCGACTAGGTTTCCGTGCCATCGCTAGAAGCTATCAAGACTTTATTCTTCACGAGATTCCCAAAGATATTATCAAGCGAGACATTAAGATATTTTTCATGGAGAATCTCATAAGAATCCGTAAGGAGTACAACATATCGGTTGAGGACAACCAAAAGTTAGCGGATACATAGCCCGGGCCTAAGAACACCATTGCCCTTATCGACAAAGCCGTCCCACTCTTCATTTTTACAGCAACTGTCTGTCGCTTCATCTCTCAACATAGAAGCGCAAGTCCTAACATACAACTACAAAAAGTCTTAGTATTCGAGACAAAGAGCCAGGAATCCAAGTTGAATGCCACGTACCTACCATCACTCAAGCAGCAGTTAGAAGGTCTTTCACTAAGAGAACAAGATGAGGTCATTGAGAATTTCCATCAGGTTGTAGGCACTATCATCCTCCTCGAAACACCTTTGACAGTGCCTGCTCTGGCCAAACTCACCGATGTGCTCGAAGAAGTTATCTACAACAGGCTAGACGTGCTTCAATCAGTACTCAATTACCCCAAGACACCCGAATCCCCAGTACGACTGTTTCATTTGTCATTCCGAGACTTCTTGCTTGACCCGGAGAAGAAGGGAATCAACAGATTCTGGGTCGATGAAAAGAAAGCCCATGGGCAAATTGCCGCTGGTTGTTTTCGTGTCTTGAACTCCCTCCTCAAGGAAGATATCTGCAATATTGTAGCACCGGGAACCAGTCGGTCAGTAGTTCCACCAGGCCATATAGATTCCTGCATCTCTATGGAGTTACAATATGCGTGTCGCTACTGGGTTGACCATCTAATAAAAGCTTCGGATTGCCCCAGCTGGCCTGAGCACATATTAACGTTTCTACAAAACCATCTACTTCATTTTCTAGAATGTCTCAGTCTCATGGGACGTCTTTCGGAATTATATGATATAATAAGAGAATTACTAGCTGCCTCAAGAGTATGCATAACTCAGTCGTTTTTTGATTGTAGCTAACAATGGATAAGGTGAACGGATGCACAAAACTATACGAGCTACTCATAGACATTCATCGATTTCTTCGGATGAACTTTACAATTGTTGACCAGTATCCTATCCAACTCTATTCATCACTGCGCTACCCTGTCCCATCTAACAGTCTCATGCACCCCATCTTTACCAAGAACAAACCGACCTGGATATTGAAGCTTCCCGATCCATATCGTGGCTGGGATCAACGTCAGCATGTCTTGGAAGGGCATCAGACCCCAATAGTTGCTGCTTCGTTTTCTCCGGACAGCACGCATATGGTATCCTTCTCATTGGATGGAAACTTGAGAGTCTGGCGCTTGGATACCAGCGAATGCATTTGGGAAATGTGGATTGAGGAGTTGGCACCACTCCACGTTCGACGTGTTACAGTATTTACCGACTTAATGTGAGTTTTCACCAACACCAACAAACAACTTCATATCTGGCGTCGAGACACGACCGAGCTTATTGGGGAGTATGAAATATTCTCAACCGAAAATCTCAACCTTCAACTATCACAATGTACCCAATATTGTGCTTTCATAGGCTCTTCCAATCATCTGGTTCTTCTTCGTTTAGATCCCGTCAGTGGTACACATCAGGTATTTCTTGAGGACTCCACAATGACCTTTCCCGTGTCACAAGATGGTGCCTGGATGTCAAGTTCATTTGTGTCATTCTCCTCTGACTCTAGATGTGTTGCTATATTTATCAACGGAAGTCATCCTCAATATATAGTCTGGGACATTCAATGTGGTAACTGCATCAGGAAACACCAAGACAACATGGTTCTTGAACTCAGCTCCCTTGACGATGAGTTCAGTATGTCGGTTGGGCTCTGTATGGATGGGTTGATGATGGTGGCCTTTCGTCCATCTAAGTTCGAGAGCCGGATTCAAATTCGATGGCTGCACTCTGGAGACTTAATTCAGACACTTATTGGTCACAGCGGCAGGATCAAGACTACCAGTTTCTTGAAGGGCTGCACGATCCTCGGATCAAGCTGCTTCGATGGTGAAATCAGGACATGGAACATCGAAACAGGGGAGTACCTAAGCTTATTCACACCTTTCGGTAAAGCACACGGAGTTGAAATCTCTGCCAACTACCAAATGGCCGCTTCATTCTTTGCGACGAACACCATTAGCATCATAGCTAACGAGCTATATGATTCACCTGCAATCATAAAAAGCAGTGAGGATTCTATTAAAACAATGGTGTTATCGAAAGATGCCACTCTAGCTTGCTCACTATGCTCATCGGGAATAATTAAAATCTAGGATGTCCTGACTAGGGATTGTATCTTTCATCTTGAAGGTGACTCCTACTACAATAGAAAGGTTAGTGGGGTCCTAAGCACTCCAAACTTGGAGTACATTTCACTTGCCACAAAAGATACTGCCACTGTCTCCCTGTCCCGAAGATACCAAGTCTGGAAACCAAAGTCAAGACAGCTACTAGGTCACTTCACCCCAACTATGAAATATCGTTCATCCATTACTTTAACCCCTCTTCGCAAAGCCTTACCTGCCGGCCGGGACATGGCCATTTCACCCAATGGATGTCTCATTGCTATAGTCCAGTACCACACAATACATATCTCAAAGACGGATACAGGTATCCTGACACACACAAGTGTAGCGCCTGGTCATATATGGGACATGATGTTTTCCCCCAACTCCATGCTCATCATTATATTCTCATCCGATTCTACAAATATGGGCCTCGAAGAGGCTCAATATCTTACTAGCCTGTTATCTATTTACAACATTGAGAAATCCGAGTTTGTCGGAACCATTGGATCGCCAAGAACAGTCCTCAGAATCCTTGATATCTCCCTAAACTCAAATCTCCTCGTCTTACACACACGAGGTAACGACATACACAAACAGGAACGAATTGAGGTTATTGACATTGGCACAAAAGAAACTACACGTGAGTTTGAGTTTGAACAGGAAGTGGGTCAATTTTTCTTTGACCAAGATTTTTCGATGTGTGTCTTGGGGTGTGAGGATGGAACCTGGATCGTAGGCAACATTTTCACTAAGGAAGCTATTGCCCACCTGGGACCAAAATACGGCCTCATACGCGTCAGGCCTAGTTCAAGATCATCCATAGTATCTACCAACTTGGGAGACGTACGAGTAGATGAGCTGAAGGGTAACATAGCCAGTTTTGATGAATGCGACCGAGTGGGACTGGGCGTCAGTGCGGACTTGGCTTGGATTTTGTGGAACAACAGTAAACTATTATGGCTTCCACCGGCATTTCGGCCACGTCGGAATCCTCCTACTGGGTGTTGCGCTGAAGTTTCTGGATCGACTGTTATGATTGGAGCCTCATCTGGAAAGGTTTTTTTCTTTACTTTTGACGTTGAAGATTTAGTGAGAAGTCATTCATCGTTCAATCTCTAAGCGAGTCTCAACTGAGCGATAGTCGCTCAAGAGGCTATAGAGACTACAGTAGTGAATCAAATACAAAGCATAGAATATATGTAGGATGTTCCTTGGAGAAATGCAGAAGATTTAAGTGTTTGGTATCTAAAGAAGATGAACTATGCTGCGTGTCCTGCATAAATCCTGCCTTTGCAATCTACAATAAATTAGCTTACTAACTAGTAGCATACAGCTATTAGGATAGCAAAAAGTCACTTATAGCTAGACAGTTCAGAGTTCTTAAACTATTCAGTATATATTCTCAAGAATGGATAGCATAAGATTTATCCATCTTCACTGTATCAAGAGTATATAGAGGGGCATCGTCAAACTTGGGTCTACGTTCGCTTTAATACCTGACAGCCTGCTGACACCTGAAATATGTTTTGAGAAGCCTTATTTAGAATTAAATCTGGCTGAGACCTAATACTGACTGTACACCCGACATCAAAGTAAATCCAACCTAGGAAAGAATATACAGCAGAGTAATAACTATAAACATCATCCCTGAGAAATTGACATTAACGACTGCATATCCACCAGTGCCGTTTTCGGATGGACTAGTAGTAGTGCCGCTGTTGTTAGGTGAGCTCGTAGTCGTAGTTCCAGCTTCTTTGCCTTTAACCGTTGTAGTGCCTGCAATGACATCTTTTGATACTGTTTCAATTTCGTCTTCAACCCCATCATCATCCTCCGTCGCTGTCCGAGTTGGATCCGCTGATGGTCTGGTAATGTCGGGAGTAGGGCCTTTAGTAATCGGATATCTAGTAGATATGGTGTAATCGTAGGTATGGGATGCGGTTGAGTCTCCCAAAGCCCGCGCTTTGATATTGTCATCATCTCCATCCTGAGAGATGTTAGCTTGTGTGTCGCGATGGGGGATGAGGACAGAGCTCACCTCATCAGGGTCAAGGTCGCCGTGGCAATGCGCGAAGTAGTCTGTCCAGTCCATGAGAGCAGTGGCAAAACGGTAGCTGGCTTTTCCGAATTTATGACTTCGAATAAATTTTTCGAAATTGATGATGTCGTTATTATGTACTTTATAGCAGATCAAGCAAGGTATGAACTTATTCATATCTTCGTGTGGACATGCCAAAACCTGGCTGAAGAATTGCTTTCGACAGTACCCTAGGTCGACGCATGCCTCGGCTGCTGCAACGATAAGTCCTCGTGGAGTGAACTTTAGCTTGTTATCGTTGTCTTTATCCCACGTAGGATATACCAAGGTGTCGAGTTCAGCATCATAGTTGTCGAGTGAGGGCACGATGTCAATATCCCTGGCGTTGTAATTGTGTGAGATATCAAACATGAGCCTCTGGTCCCTTTTCCAGCCAGCACACTTCATGGTCTTCTCCAGTGAGTTTCGTTGAAGCAGACATTGAGCAACCTGCCATCGGTAACGAAGCCTCAGACAATCGAAGTACATACCATCTTCCTTGTGGATATGACTGCTGAACCTGTGGCATTGATCGTTCTGGCCTTGTGCAAAAGGTAGCACGAGCAAGAGTAAGAACAAAAACAACATCTTGTCTGCTATATGGGATGTCTGCTTGTTGAGGACGAGTTGAGGAGTTGTAGGACAAGGGAAGAACTGAGACTTGGAGAGGATCCATCAACCTTTATGCAGAAGACCGCAGCCTTGTCACAGACCTTCGAAGCCGATTTAACAGCTGTGCCTTCATTGTTGGTTCAAAGAGCCTCGCTGCTCAAAAAGCCCTTTCTCTTGGCATTTCTGCGATCAATACCTGTCCCCTGTGGTGGCCGTTTCTCATACTGATCACCGCGCCATTTCCACAAGGATTAATACTAAAAATAGATGGTCATTGGCTCAATTACCTGGACTAGCTGGAGAAGGATAAGGGCTTCAGAGCGATATTCTGAATCGAGATCGTTTAGGAGTTCATTGTAAAGACCTTCCAGCTCCCCTGGCACCCGATCCACTTCTCGTCTTAACTCTGAATCCGTGAATCCGCCGTTGTCCTTCAAGTTGATGCTTTGAACGACAAGCTTGGCCCAGAGGAAAACATTTGACGAACGGCGCAGCAATCTTTGAATGAGCTGTTCGCGAACGGTTGAGCTGTTTGAGTATTGCAGATTGTAGTTCAGAAACTTGGCAATATCCTGCTGGTTGTGATGGCTTATCTCGATGGTCGGTACTGAAAGGTTTGATCTGAATTTGGCTCTATCGCGGATGGAAAAAAGAACCAAAACTGTAGCTACTTTTCCTTGCAAGCCTCGGATGTATTTCAGCATATCGATGGTATCGGATGTCCCTTGATCTCTACCCTTACCACATTCATCGATGGCATCAATGAAGATTCGGATTGTCCTACCACACAGAGTATCAAGTAAGCGTGATATTCTATCCTTTAATACCACTACATCCTCAACTGTCGCTTGTCGAGCCTCCTTTGCAGGGCCCCATTCCTTGACCAGCACCGCGACTTGTGGTGAGCGATTAATCTTTCTCAAGAGTTGGGCGAGGAGGGAACGATATAAGCCTTGTGGGGAGATCTGAGTAGCTAGACCATCATATTTGGCTGAGTCGAAAAAGTAGGAGAAGCAAATAGATTTTGAGTCGCGAGGCATGGCTTCGGCACGAGCAACGGCCTCCTTCATCAAGGTTGATTTACCAGAGCCCGCCTTGCCTGAAAGAAGCAAAGTAGAATTTGTAGAGCCTGGGGAGTCATTTGTATCCCAAGCTCTGTATTTCTCGTGTGAAAAGAGCCATTCGCAAGTCCCCGAGGTCAACTTGGTCTGTTTAAGCTCGAGGTGACGGCGATTTATGTGAGCGAACTCCAAAGCTTCTGGCCATGACCATGCTGTTTTGGTTAATGAGGCTATTAATACTTGGATCCAAGTTTAGACACATACAATCTAATTTATTCTGAGCTTGCAGTTGCATTTCGCTCCGACGTGCTCGGTCTAAATAGCCGGGATTGTAAGTCAATATGTTCAACTTACTTAGATATGAACTTACCTCTCGACTCTATGGTTCGTTCAGCCTTTTCAGAAAATTCCTTTAGCCTTAGTCATAAGCTTTGGAAGGCCGGATTATCGGGACTGTTGTATTTATGCATCATATTATGTCTCATGGGCTGTGCAGACCTGTCCCCGCCGCCAATGGAAGCTGACTTTTGAGACACAACCTAAGGCTGTCAGATTGTGGATTCTAGAATCCTTTATGAGACTTTTATCTTACTATGGCTTCGCCGTGTTTGTCGATCACTGTCTGGCTGTTCCTATCCTCTGGTGACAATCTTGATAGTGGACCGGCATGCTGTGCAGGCTGTGTCTCGTAAAGACATGCGTGAGGGATACTGTACTAGGGATTCTGTATGCTTTCTTGGAATCTCTGCATCAAATCGTCCAAGGGGCTGGGGGGTATCGTCAGTCCCTTCTTTCAGATACTGGACGAGTTCCATGGAGTATTGAATATTCTCTTTCGGGTCTGCCCTCTTAGCAGCTTCAATACGTAAGCGAGCCGCTTTAGTTCCCGTGTCCCAGCTGCCACGAAACGGTGTACCGAGAAATACGAGACCGATGCAGTGGTCATATACCTGTCTCCTATTTTCTGATCGAGGGTGCTGCAGCTCAAGGGCTCCAACTAGGGCCTGTGAAAGGTGTCGAGTAAGCTTCAGGTGTTGTGTAAAATGTTCTCTTGAATGGGAAACATACAGCTGACAACAATACGCCACCAAAGCATGAGGCAATGAAGATGATTGGAACTTGTTCCCTTTTCTACAACTTTTTTAGCCTCAATTAACTCCTGTACTACCAATTCTGTAGACTTACGAGGCCGGCTCTGTTTAAATGCACACGCTCGAGTAAGGTGTCGGCATGGCTTCGCATTGTTTCCTTGGAAGCCGTCTTGTCGTAATTTGCGTTCCAATCGTAGGTGAGTACACGTGCCTGGGGCATCCGTGAAGGCAGCATGTCCTCATCGCTAAGCCAATGCACGTCTCCAGAAATCTTGTCGCCATCGCCTCTCCAGGCGATGAAAGTTTTGTCAGAACGGGCGTCAAGTCCATGCAGGACAATGATACTAAAATCCGCTCAGTAAATAGGACGCAGGATAAATGTATAAAGTGTTGCAACATACTCTATTTCTTTTTCTTCTGTAGCGACAGCATTCTTTGGATCAGGATAAACCTGGGTTAACCCGAAAATGCAAGGCTTATCAGGCTTCTTCTTGGGTGGTGAGACTGGAGCAAGCTCGGAAGCTACCAGATCGCTAGATGTATCACCCATAGCGAACGGCAGTCAACAAAAATTGCCTACGTTTGCTTGATTACGACAAAGGAAAAAGGCTTTTAGAGCGTATTGAGGTCTTGGGAAGCGGCAGATGCGGGGGATGGCTTTACAATAGCGAGTGGGGGGATTCTTGGTTATTTTGCAGAGTATGAGAGAAGATCCATGTCAACAGCCACTTTCCTCTTTTCTCAGTGACACTTAGACCGGGCGAAGCGCTGGAGTCTGTGAGCATGGTGTGACTGTTGGTTGTGAGACGGGGTGTGCACCTTCGCTGCAAAGTAGCGGGGGAACAAGCCCCAATAGACGTGCAGGACAGCCAGAAAATTTCACTTTAGGCGCCCAGTCTACTGCAGCGGCATAGCCCCATACACACTATACGATGCTTCCAATCAAGTACTGATATCTGATGTCCCTTGTGAACAAAAGCGCTTAATGCTTTCGATGGCTGAAATGGTAATAATAAGCCATTTCCACTTCCCATTTTCCTCAAACTTGCAACTTACATCTATTTAACACTATCGTTTCCTAATAACTCAACAATGGCTACATTAATGTGCGGTGTCTATCATTCTTTATTGCCCACTCAACTCCGCTTGATACGCTTGAGTCCAAACCTTGATGAGCCTATTTCCGGGTATCTAGAAGAGACCACTTTCGCAGAAGCTCCCCCATATTATGCTGTCAGTCACGCGTGGTCCCCGGGTGACTCTGTCAAGAAAATACCAGAGAGCGGCGAGTTACACCTGAGTAATCCTCTTGCGGCCTGCATTCGAGGCTTCCAGAAATTCAGCACCGAGAATACTGAACTTGACCCTCGAATCACTCACATATGGCTCGACAGCGTCTGCATCAATCAGGAAGATGTGCACGAGCGATCACAGCAAGTCGCGCTGATGGGAAACATCTACAGCCAGTCCATCAGAACACTGATCTGGCTTGGAGAGATGCATTCGCCTGACATTCATCTCGCTTGGCAGCTGATTGCCGATACCTATGCTGTTTTCCAAAAACAAAACCCAACAGCAAAAGCTTTATCCGACATACCCATCCGGACGTACGACGATCTGTCGCACGTGGCGTCGGGTTTACCTCCATTGCGTGATAGCCAGTGGGCGTACCTGAAGCAGCTAATGGAGCTGAGGTGGTTTTCGAGGATGTGGGTTGTACAAGAAGTCGTCCTCTCGCCAGAAGATCCAATATTCCTTCATGGTGACTGCCACTACGCTTGGGAGCTTTTGGGCTGGGCTGTCGCTTGGTTGCGGCGATCCGGATACCTGAGACTCCCCCAGGTTCCTGAGCAGCTACGAAATGTCGACACGATTTCGAATCTTCGACGTGCGCGCACACGTTGGCCGCTTGATGCCTTGATGTCAATCACTCAAGTCAAGTTTCAGGCTACCGATCAGAGGGATAAAATCTATGGCGTCTTGGGTCTGGCACGCGAGTGTGAGGACAGCTCAGCCGTACCAGAGGAATTGAAGCCAGACTACAGCATTGACGTTGCTACTCTATATCAACGAGTAGCACGCTTCTTGCTCAAAAGGAACCGTTCACTTGCAATTCTAAATCGCGCACGGTGCATAGACGGGACGGAAACGAGAAAGCAGCGTCTGCATGACCTGAATCTCCCCTCTTGGTGTCCTGACTGGAGCGACTTCAACACGCACAATGAAGGCATCTCGACAAGCCTCTCTTGGATCGAATACACGGATGTTTCAAAGCCCGCAAGATTCGGTTTCCCCAAGAAGTACAGAGCGGCTGATGGCTTGGAAGTTAGCCTTCATGAGCCAGAGTCTAGTCTTGAGAACAGTTCAATTCTACAACTTGGCGGCTTCAGGGTCGATCAAGTGGCCCATGTCCATCGGTTCAACATTGGCCCAACCAGCCACGGACAAGCATCAGACGAGTTCGATGCGACAATGGCACCAATTGTAAAAGTCGCTCTCTCGTCTACACCACTAAAGGATTCAATCACATGGATGAAACATTTTATTAAAACTACAACAGCGAGTCAACATGATCTGTATGGCAAAGACACGAACCAAAGCTTCGCAGATGGCGCAGCTTGGTTACACGGCTTCTTTCAAAGGCGAGAGGATGTTGCATCGCTACTTGCCAATCTAGGAGGCGCAAATAAAGCAATGTTGCAGATTCTGGAAGCGTCCACAGAGGGTGCCCAACAGCACTATGCGGCTCTGGTGCGGAACTATTGTTTCGACCGTGCCTTCATTGTAACGGCGGCTGGACGAATGGGAATAGGGCCTTCGAACACATGCCAGGGAGACACGGTTGCAGTCATTTTAGGAGGAGGCGTTCCTTACATATTGCGGGCTTCCGGAGAGTATTGGAATCTTGTTGGTGAGTCATTCATTACTGGGCTGATGGCAGGTGAGGCGATTGAAAGTTACAAACAGGGCGTAACTCGAGAAGAAGTCTTGTGGTTTCAATAGTCAATGATATTAAATCCCTCTTTTATTGTACAACGGTCTGGACTTCACCTTCCGTAAGTACGCCTCCTGTTTTTGTAATCATAGAATTTAGGAATGTAGCGTGTTTCCTTGCCTCTGCCAAAATCTATATCTATACTCCAACGACTTATTTCGCAGTCATCATCGGAGCCCACAGGTAATACTCGTCTATGTTCTTTAGCAGAACATTCGTGGGAGCCTGGCTAGTCAAGCTGTTCTTGTTTTCTTTCCTACATCCCACCCAAGCAAATCCTGCCCAATAGCTGCCCAAGCATCTACTAATTCGATAGCTGATGCTTCACCAGCGGGACTGGCCCAGTTGGAAGCAACTTGGCTCCACTCAGTGCCATCTGAAGTAACTATAGCTATCGCTTCGAAACCTGGAACCATGGCCACAGGAGTAGGGAACAGAATATCAGGACGTCTTCGACTGCCATCTTAATGAAGTTGAAGGGGTAAGTTGAATCCTGCGAGAGACGAGGTTTAGGATGTGGAATTGTGACTCCTGTCAAGTAGCTGGTGGTTGACCCTGTCGTACCATCGAGCAAGTCCTCATTGTTCCTGTGCTTGGACGGGTCGGCCTGAGGGTCATCTGTCGAGAATCAGTCTCAGTGAGAATGCTACCAGTTTGAAGAAGTTGGGGAGCTACTTACAAATACCCCAAAGCCCATTGGGCAGATCCTTCGTTATGGGAGAAGGGTTCTTCCATTTTGATAAATCTAGACTTTGCTTACTGTCGGCGTGGGTCTCCGGCTGTGTTGTATTGGTGGACTGCTTTGCCTCGGGAGTGATGGTGATTGTGACATCAGATGTGATGGGGTCTGTCACCTGCATCGGCTTGGCATAAATTGAGTTATTAGTGCCTGGTACTAAAACCGGTTTTGGCAGGTTACCAGCAAGAACACCAGTATTAATCGTGATTTTAGTGGCTGGAAATTTGCAAGCAACAGTAAAAGCAAATGTCGCCGCCCGCACTTCCCACGTGTCTCCACTGGGTCTTAAGGCTATGGTCCCTGACGAAACGAGACCATTGGCAACTAAAAAGACATGCAGCTGGCCATTCTGATTAGGTTCGATGTCTGATGCTGCTTTATCACTTTGATGCCTGAGAAGTAGGCTCCTCTAATGGCCCGGACAGCGAGCCGACTAGTTCCAGGAACTCCGTCTGAGTCAGGATTGGATAGGGATTGCTAGAATCTCTGAAGTCGATGTTGAAGCCAAATACCCCAAAGTCCACATGAACTTTGCCGCGGATAGGTGGTCCCTCGATCTCTAGTTCGCATGATATTTCAATGCTGATGTGCAGGGTGACGAGCCATAGGTCCAAGGTGTACTTCACGCCAACACCTATTCCACCGTCGGCGATAAAGTGGAATGGCTTAAAGTTGATGAGAAAGTCGATATAGGCATCCAAAAAAGCAGATAATGGGCCAACAGAAAGTGTAACATCCAATCGGCCACCGCCCATGCATATCTTAAGAGTTATTGCAACGTATGACTGACCAGTGATAGAAATGTCGTGGTTAAATTGCCAACTGATGCCGAGTCGAGGGGAATTAGGATACTGCAGAGGAGCTTTGAACTTTTGAGAATACCCTCCAATAGTGAACACCCAGTCTGCCACCATCGAGGGCTGTGCGTCGCCAAACCAAAAGTATAACGCAAATCCTCCTGTCAGATGGCAATTTGGATCAAGGATATAGGATGAAGGTGTAAGCTGTCCATCAAGCTTCATAGTACCGGCGCTGTAGTCAACAGTAGCAGAGATATCCAGCTGCACGTATGCAAACGAGTTACCATCGTTGTCAACATTAGCAGGAATATTGGCTGTTGCAAGGCCATAAACTCCAAGTTTGATGGAAGGGTCCTATTCGACTACCACCACCGCCTGAACGTTGAGAAGCTCGAAAGCAAAGACACTCAGCCCTGCAGCAGCCCAGAAGCAATCATCTTGGGGAAGAACCAACTAGTGGACATGACACTGTTGATAATTTGATCTGGGGTTGTGGACGCAGTTGCGGTGATTGGAGGGGCAATGAGCGGGAAGTTTGGATATTTGTTTTGTACCCAAAACCAGCTACCGCGCCGGTGATTTTTGCAAACTCAAGCGTGACAAGTGGTCTGTTGAGCATGGCGTATACAAATGCAGTGGTATAACTTGGCGGTCCGGTCAGCGTTCCATAAATCCCGGCTGCTTGGAACATGTAGGGCTCGTACGTCAAGCTTGCTGCTTCCTCGTATCCAGAATTCACAGCTTCGAACAAGCCTGCGAACTCTAGGGGGGGTCTATCGAAGGCAGCGGCCATTCCTTAGATGGAGAAGAAGACTATGTTCACGGAGATATTACTGAGATCTCCGCCTATGTCAGAGAATGTTATATGTATGGCTGTACCAAGAAGTGAGAATGCGACAGGGCCGAGAGTAATTGTGGCATCTAGTTTGATCGAAAAAATGGAATCGGAACCAGAGTTGGTGTATCCGAGGCCGATGTTCCCGACTGAAAGACTACCTATAGTCCGTTGGCATTCCACCATTCCAGAATCCTTCTCAGAGGTTGATGCGGACTCGTCTGGGTCCTCGCCGGGGACACCCGCCACTGTAGGTTTGCCGCTTGAGGGGGACTCCTTCACTGAGCCAGAACCCTCCTTGTCGGTGGGGCTTCCAGTATTCTCGGGGCCAGGAGTAGATTCACTTCCAGAAGGTTGGAGTTTGGGACTGCCCTTCTCAGGTGAGTCTGCTGGAGGACTTGAATCTGGAGTCGGACTTGGTGTTTGAGCCTTTTGTTTCTCAAAGGCATAGTCAATAACCACGCTCGTTGTTCCATTTTCTTTTGCAAGGAGCGTAAAATGAGTTCCACTTGAGATCAGTACATCAGTTTGGTTTGGATTCTCCTTGGCCTGTTTGTACGGTAATGTCTCGAGACCAAGACCATCTGCAGCTAGTATGTCATTGATGATACCTAGGTCCGCGGCCGTCAACCCATTCCAGCCTGCTTGTGGCTGCATCCATACAAATGTGGCCTCATCGAACGGCTGTCCAACCTCACCAACCAAGAGAACGTTGAAGGTGGGAAGCGAACAGAGCGAGCCTTGGAATATGCGCTTGGGGGGTACTTTGGTCTTGATGTCGTGAGTTAAGCAATGCTGAATGTACTGAAGTTTGAATGTGCCAATCTCCGTGGAAAGGCTGGCATTGAATGTGAAGAAGAGGCCTGTAGCGGTCTTTGCATCAGTAACAGTCTTTGCGCCACTAGCTGGCTTCTCACTTGAAGAGTCTATAGTCCCCGTGGAATCTGCAGGACCTATGATAGGCCTCATCTCAACCTGAATAGTGTCTTCGGCTGACTGTGGATGCCAGTCACGAAGTTTGGTAGATTGCCTGTAGTTCCATCAAGTCAATGAGCATCTCTCCTAGAGTATTCTGCTTGTTTGCGCTGGAGCCGTTGCTGTTGTACTCAGCCTGCGCTTTAAAAGACCACATTGGACCATCATTGTCGTTCGGTTTGTTGATGTAGGTCAGATCCAGCTCGAGAGCACCAAGGGCGAATGTGGCGTTCATATAGAGCATCTACTTTACCCTCCTCGCTATAATCGTAAGTCACAGTTGCTGAGTCGATAATGATGCTTTGCATGATTGGAGCTATCGCATCTTGGATGCTGCCGTCGAAGGATTGATACAGCGTCGAAGCCACCAAGAATACTACGAAGCCAGTCTCTACAAAGAACTCGACTACATCGAATGAAAAGCCAACAACAGCCCAGTCACTTCCAAACCTTCCAGCCCAAAGTCAAAGCCTGTGGTGGGACCAGTGGCGCCGGTGACGAGTTCAGTCAAGTCATCCAGCTCCATCGTAACTGTCACACCGCATCATGGGAGTCTTCGCAAATTACCTCCAAGCCCTGCTGTCTCTACACCTGCCTCTGAATCCTCAGAAACCAGGGTGGCCACTAATCCCATCTTTATTTATCGATTCTACGCAACCAACAGGCCTGCACCTCCCTTTAGTCCAAGCTCTATTCTTATGGGGGGCGTTCCGCAAGACATCCTCCTCGAAATCGCGCTTGACTCTCCACCTTACGAATACCAACTCACCCATATCGAGATTTCCATTCCCTACGGAGCAGCACCAGACTTGAATGACACCGAGGTAGCTCATACTCTTACCAACTATGCTCCTATTGGCACATTCAGGCTATCCAACTTTCGTTTCTATCCCCTCTTGTCATACAGTGAAGAAAATAGCACTTTGGTCATACGCCTGATGCCGCGTTTGACAAAAGGATATGTTGCCGCTTTTATGTGTAAGGACTTAAGCTTCGTCCTGACTGGTGTTCAGGTCAACGCTAGCAAAGAGTCATACAGAGTTGCAATTGTCATTACAGAGCATTATACAAGGTCTCACTCATTTGCGGCATCAGGAGGTCCAGTAATGGTTCTTGTTCCTAGAGTATAATACTTGAGAATTCATTAATCACTAATTCGAAGAAACTACATTATGCTAGAACCCCTCCAACTTGACCAATACAGTCTTCGTCTCCAGAAAGTTGTTCAAACTAACTGTAGTCCCTTCTCTACCAACACCACTCGTCTTATATCCACCAAATGGCATATCCTTTCCCTGAGTTGGACTGGTACAGTTCACGCCAACAGTACCAGCTTCCAACCTCTTTGCAACCCTTAGAGCCCTATCAATATTTTTGCTATACACAGCCGCGTACAAGCCAAACTCTGTGTCATTGGCCTTGCTCAAAGCTTCTGCTTCAGTCTTGAAAGTGTTGATGTTGACGACTGGACCGAAGATTTCTTCCTTCATGATACGAGCTTCTTCACTGGTTTCGAGGAAGATTGTTGGGTGAATGAGATAGCCATTTGGAGTTGCTTCATGGTCCATACCCAAGATACGCTTGCCCGACTTCTTGCCCATCTCGATATATGACCGCACGTTATTGTATTGGATCTCATCTGCTTGCGGCCCATGGTTGACCGTCGCATCTGTCGGATCTCCAGCAGCGATGGCTTGGAACTTGGTCTTGAAAGACTCAATAAAAGTCTCTGCAACGCTCTCATGAACGTAGATCCTTGAGTTCGCCATGCACACCTGTCCGCTGTTCCATTGGATAGAGTGTGCCGTCTCTGCAGCTGCTTTATCAAGATCTGCGTCATCGAAGATTATGGCCGGTGACTTGCCGCCCAGCTCCAGAATAACATTCTTGAGATTAGATTTGGCAGCAGCAGCTTGAATAAGTCGACCTGTTGGACCTGATCCTGTAAAGCTAAGGACTCGAACGTCCATATGACTGGAAAGAATGGCACCTGATGTTTTACCGTGACCTGAGATGATGTTGAAGACTCCTGGTGGGAAGCCAGCCTGTTGGACGAGATGGGCAACTTTGGCAGACTGATGTCACGTTAGCCGCCGGTGTATAGTATGAGAGGAGAGATCGTGTAGTACTCACAGTCAAAGGTGCCTTTTCACTGCTCTTCAGTACTACAGTGTTGCCTGCCATGAGAGCGGGAGCACACTTGAGAGCAAGGAATAAAACCGGCACATTCCAGGGAATAATTGCCGCCGCAACTCCATAAGGTTGTCGAAGAGTAAAGTTCAAATGTCCGGGCATATTCAGACTGCTAGTTCCGAGTACTACTGCGCCAGCCTCGGCATAGTAATTGAACGTGTCAGCAGCGGCAAATGCATCGAAATAGCCCTTCACTGGTCTCCCCATAGAGATTGCTTCAAGGTATGCCAGTTCATGGTGTGACTGGAGCAAGAGTGAGGCAAGCTTCTTGAAGTACTGGCCTCGGTCTTTTGGGGAGAGTTCGGACCATGCTGGGAACGCGGCTTTGGCTGCTGCTACGGCGGCGTTTGTGTCGCTTTCACTTGCTTCGTGGACTTGAAATGAGTCAGTAAAACCTCCAAGGTTTATGGTTGAAGTGGGTTTTCTGGACATACCTTGAGCTACGACTTGGTGAGTTGAAGGAGACTTCAAGTCAAACGTCTTTTTGTCTGATGACTCGACGAACTGTAGATGTCAGGGTCGTCTTCTCACAATCAGTCAAGCCCTTACATACCTCGCCATTGATAAAGAGACGCGTCTCGATCTCGCGTGGAGTTTTTGCAGCCGGCATGTTGTAACAGAAGCTGATCAGTGAGACTGTGTTACAAGATTGAGTTTCTTGATGCAGGTATCTAGGCTGCATTCAATGGCGTAGAGACTTATAAGTCTGGATGAGCGGCATTTGGGAAAACCCACTTGACTAGCCAAGTCTAACGTCCCACTTGGAGGAGCTTGTATAATGCATCCATCGGAAGGATGAGTCCGAGGACATCCCCGCAGTTGAGACTCCTTCCGACAACCAAGAAACTCGGCATCACTAATCAAACTATCCGAATACCTGCTGATGGTGAGGGGTTTGGAAGTCACCGTACCACTGCATAGTCACTACATACTCGGAAGCTTTTGATCGTGATCTTTCTAGACCTATCCGGGGGTTCCGCTGCTATCTTGAACTTGGGGTACTTGGACTTGAGGCACTAATGAACTATCTATATCCTTCACTTGATGACACTATTGAGATTACGAGATTAAATTCAGAACATGAAGCTTTTATCTAATCATTACGAATCTATTATATTATCTTGAAGAACACAGCTCGGGGTTACGATTTTGGCAACATACTCCTCATGCTACCCATGCCAGGGGTGATGATAGTTGACTCAAGTGAAATATTCATGTAAAGCAAACAGAACTACAATATGTAGCAACATTCAGTGACCGATCCTACATGCAAGCTTATCTATAACCGAACATTCCGGCGCATATCAACAAATGACCATTCAATACTCATATGCTGTCAGCTTCCGACTGCCAGGGCAAAGGCTTCTCTGCGGGCCTCACGGGACCAACATCTCCACCAGGCTGTCGTCTCACTTGCCACTCCTCTATCTCCGTCTGATCCACAAAGTTCCCATGAAGTCCAAGCCGAAGCTTCATTGGAAGATGAATTGTAGCCACCGGTCCAGCAGCAAGATTCTGCGCATCAAAAATGACTACATCATTTCGCAGAACATCTAGATGGTTCAACAAAGCAATAAGCCAACCTTCTCCTTCAGCACCGTCTTTCTTGGGTATGAATGATGGTTCTTGAAATGTTGCGCAAGGACCGGCCCAGTAAACATCTTCTGTTCTGTCGTCCCAGGTGTAATGACCTAGGCAGTTGAAGAGTCCTCCAGCTGGTGAACCGCACTTAGCAGCGTTGTACTCTCGAGATCCATCGATCTTTGCTTGCCAGAAGTGATTGTACTTCTTGGTGACATAGCGATCATCAATACGGGAGAATTCACCGCTTGTGTCCCACTCTTTACTTGGCTGTACGTGTGTCCCTGATGGACTCTTGGGATTGAAGATCCACCGCTTGGTAGGGCTGTTTAAGCGGTTTCGCTTGGCAACAGTACCAGCTGGTGTATCTTCCGGTGGAAAGAAGAAAAACACATTACCGTCTGCGACAGTGAGATCAAACACGATGTTGCCTTCTTCGTTCTCGTAGCAGCCTACAACGTGGCCATGAAACGCTGTTGTCCGAATCAGTAAGCCCTTTATTATATCTCCGAATCAACTGACCATTATCTGACCGGAACCAAACAATGTCCTCGGGCTTTCCATTTCGCCGCGGGACAATACCATACCACTGATCCTCATTTGGATCCCATGCCCAATGATTACCTCCCTTCTGAAGACGATCTGGGTTGCACTTCAGAGGTGTCATTGGCAGAACGACATAGTTCTTGCTGATGCCACAATCATGAATCATCCCGCAGAAAGGAGCTTCATACCAAGCTTCTTGTGTCTTAACACCGTCAGCATCGATAGTCCAGACGGCGATCTGGCGAGAGCCATCATTTCCATTCCCGCCGGCTTCATAGGCGAAGCAGATCATTTCGCCAGTCTCAGGGTCAAATTTGGGATGGGCAGTCATTGTTGGTGATTGGATCTGGCCTTCGAAATCGTACCGACCGATGGTTTCCAGAGTCACAGGGTCCATAGCGTACGGAGGTCCGTCTTCTTTGGAGGCGAGAAGCATTCCTCTCCAGAAGGTGATGTTGGTGTTTGCCGAAGTTCTGATCACTGACTTGACCAACTCAGAATCCGTAAATGGGTTTCGATATCTCCCGAACAAGCTTCTTCTCGCCTTTGTTTCGGCCAAGAACCTGTCTGTTCTAACATAACGTTGCTTATAGTCTGCATGACCGTCTTGAATGCGAATTGCAGTGATGTTGCCGTCTCCATTGAAATGGATGTCATCTTCAAAAACAGGTGGAAAGCGATGATCTGGTTGAACTCGATAAAATGTTCCGTTGATCTCTGAAGGTATAGTTCCTGATACTTCGAGATCAAAAATATCACCCTCTAGGCGAAATGGTTTGTTGAACCCGCTAAAGGTGCCAGTGTTTGGATATTTCACTTGGTTGCCGACCTTTTTTCCGTCGATATATCCGGTATCGATAAGAGGTGCAACATCAAAAATATGGGCCATTGTTTCCGTGACTTGACTAGATTTTGATGGGAGATGACAAAACAACTATTCAGCACTAAAAGCGATACCAAAAATAACGTATAACATGTATCATTTCACAAGCTGAAAGTGTCTTGTTATTTGTCTTCTATCTACGGTTGTCTCTCGGTCTATGAGGCCATGGTGCTCTATCATGATCGGCCGTCTCCGTCACTGTTGGGAGTGGAGAAATGAATCGGAAGCATATCGCCGAGAAGCCCCTCACGACAATCCCTGTCATGTTGGTTATTCCCGGCAACATCTTCGGCTTTGTGCAGGGTAGCCCAAAAGTTCCATGAAATGGACAGCCACGTCTGGGATGGGATTCACGAGCCATGGTCTAGTGGAGCAGTCAGTCAACTGTTTGTTACCTTGATGGTTCCTGTCTATTTATGTGATCACAGAAATTCGCTATTTTTATGCCCAACATAGGTCATACATCACATCTACAGAGTTAACCAATTTGAAACACATATCTACAAAACAAAATGACATCAAAAGGCACTATCGCTGTTGAGGAAGCAATTATTACCCCTTCCACAGTATGGACACTGGAGGAAACCTTCTCAATCCTCAATCCAGGCGACAGCAGTGACAAAGCTCTCAAAGCCCACGCTGCTAAGCTGCTTGACATTCATGACAAGCGACTCGCTACCATGGACGCCGAGGGAGTAGAATACATGCTACTGTCATTGACTGCACCAGGCTGTCAGGGCATAATTGGTCCCCAACTCGCAGAAAATACTGCTAGAGAAGCAAACGACTGGCTAGCAGAGCAGGTGTCAAAAAGGCCAGACAGATTTGGTGGTTTAGCGGCTCTTTCGATGCATGATCCGGAGCAAGCTGCACAAGAGCTTGAAAGAGCTGTCAAACAGCTGGGTTTCTTCGGGGCGCTTGTCAATGACTACCAAAGTAAAGATGGGGGATCTGGAAGAGAATACTTTGATACAGCAAAGTATGATCCATTTTGGAAAAAGGTTCAAGAGCTGGATGTCCCGATCTACTTTCATCCGAGATATCTCTCAAAGAAGGAGCTTCAACCTGGGTCCCTGTATGGAGACCGGCCTCATCTTCAAGGTGCTGCTGTGCAGTTTCATCTCGATCTTTCATATCACATTTACGCGATGTGTTCATCTGGTAAACAGTCTCGATCCCAACTTGTCGCTTACAGAGACTGATGCTTGATGACAGGAGTTTTTGATCGGTTCCCAGGCGTCAAAATTGTCGCTGGTCACTTAGGAGAAAAGTAGGACTCCTGATCCGGAATGCAAGTAGTCACTGACATGTATGGACAGTATTCCTCTGAATTTATGGAGAGCCAGTCACTGGTACAACAAGCCAAGTAAGAAAGCTACTCGCCCGTCAAAAGAGGATTACAACTACTACTTCAAGCACAATGTCTACATCACGACTTCAGGAAACTTCTTTACTCCTGGCTTAAAGCTCTGCATTGATACGATCGGGCTCGACAGATGCATGTACTCTATAGGTATTGTCATCTGAAACTGAAATGTACTGGGCAGTGAAGCTGATCTGTTGAATAGATACACCTTACGAGGACATTGAAGAAGCACAGGCGTGGTGGAGGACCGTGGATTTGGATGATGATGCGAAGGAGAAGGTTGCAAGGGGAAATGCTATAAAGCTGTTCAAATTGCCGTTGGAGTACTAAGATCCCAGAGTCAAGCGGGGATGTTTGGGTGTCCATAGTTATCGCTTCAATACTTCCGAACTCCAAGACCCCCTCCGGCATATCGGAAACAGGCCCGAACTGAAGCTAAGCGTCACGGTGTAACCATTAGCAAGAACAATTCTACTTACAAATAAATGTTATTCTGCCTATATTTTAAGGAACAACTAAACACAAGTATTGTTTCGAATTCAATCATACGACATACTTGTTTGTCTTTGCATAGGTTACTCAACTCAACTTAATTATGGCAATCGTTACCAGTCCTCCGTCCTCTCACCAGGGTGCTGTATATGACAAACCCGGTGAGCTTAGCACAAAGGTCATAGATATCAAGACTCCCAGCCCATCAGCTGGAGAGGTATTGGTAAAGCTGTAAGTATGGGAACATGTTTGAAGAAATTTGAACTGACGGTAACAGATCTCACTCTGGCGTCTGCCATTCAGATCTTTCCATCATGCAGAACTCTTGGGGACTACCATTTTCTCTGCCTGATAGTACGTGATTCTTGCCCTATGATGACTAGAATTATGTGACTGACTTAATTGGCGTTATAGCTCAGGTCGGTGGTCATGAAGGCGTTGGAACAGTTGTTAAAATTGGTCCAGGTGCAGAGATACACGGTTTCGCAATTGGAGATCGAGTTGGAGTGAAATGGCTGAGAGATGTTTGCGGTAGTTGCGGTATGTTACAATTGCTTCACTTGCACATTTGACTAACGTCTTATCAAGTCTATTGCATCGCTGGAGAAGATGGTCTATGTGCCAAGCAATCTGTATCTGGCATGTTCAATCCGGGCACATTCCAGCAATATCTTACTGTACCAGCCCGTTATCTGACGCCAATTCCTGATGGGGTGAGCTCTGAAGTAGCTGCCCCTATGCTTTGTGCTGGATTGACGTCCTACGCAGCCTTGCGCAAGGTAAAGGCTAGCCCGGGTGATTGGGTCGTTGTTTCTGGAGCTGGAGGAGGCTTGGGACATCTTGTTACTCAAATAGCAGCAAAAGCCTTCGGATATCGTGTCATCGGCATCGATCAAGCCGGCAAAGAAGATGTCGTCAAGGAGAGTGGAGCTGAGATATTCATTGATGCTGCGACACCCGGCGAGGAATTGATCTCTCAGGTTAAAAAGCTCACAGATGGCCTTGGAGCTAACGCAGTAGCTGTATGTGCGTCCAGCAACGCAGCATATTCTCAAGGCCTGGAACTGTTAAGACCTGGTGGAACGTTAGTAGGCGTTGGAATGCCTGGCGGAAAACCAGTTGCAATTGCAAGTGCATTTCCTAGCCCTATTGTTCAAAAGCAGTTGAAAATTGTTGGATCGATATTGGGGAATCGTCAGGATGCGATTGATGTGCTGAACTTGACTGCGAGAGGAGTCATTACGGTGCATTATCAGATAAGGCCGCTTAGCGAGTTGACAAATGTTTTTAGGGAGATGGAAAGAGGAAGTTTAGCTGGAAGAGCTGTTCTGGATCTGCAGACCTGATTCATGATAGGCCTGATAAGTTCTTTTGGGGGTGGGGGGGTTCAAATGGCGGGCCTATGGGAATAAACTTTAGGCAGCTCAGATATCCATATGTTAATAAACAATGCGCTATTTCTTCCCATTTTCACGATATGAGATCTGAGTTGGCGAGTGTCGCTGGACTGACTTGTCCAATACAGTATAGCATTGTGTCAGTGAGCCCCGGCGATATCCGAGCCACAGGCGGTTACCAACCAGCATAGTCTAGGCACCGGTGGAGCACAGACATGGTGCCAACTCGAGGTTCAGAAACTTCAAATAGAGGGACGGTGCTCGCAGAGTGACTATGAGGTCATCTTAAATTCTTTGGAGTTTTGCCGAATCACCATGCCGCCGACGGAACCTTTGGAGCAGCCGGACCTCGAGGACGCCTTGTCGTATCTGAGGCAAAATCCAGGTAGCCGCTACAAGGGACGCATCATATCACTGCTCTACGCGGTCAAGCTCGGGCGTGTAGATATAGCGTCCGCCTTGTTACAAGAGGGTGTGTCCCCAAATCTGCAAGACGATGAAGGACGGTCACCGCTTTCCCACGCGGCTGGTGCCGGAAATACCGATATTGTTTCGCTTCTGCTTGCCAACGGTGCAGAAGTTGACTTTGCAGACAGCGATGGGTGGACTCCTCTCATAGTCGCAGCTGAACAGGGCCATGATGAGACAGTCGCTTGCTGCTGGATCATGGAGCCGATCCCAACTCGCGAACTGGTGACCTGTTCACGCCTATTATGCAGGCGGCTATTGGAGGATACCCAGATATTGTCGCCCGCCTGCTTGATGCCGGCGCCGACCCTGATGCTCAAGATGAAACGGACTACTTGACCACAATTAGCAGGGCGGCAGAGCATGGGAATGGAGATGTTATCAAACTGCTGCTCGAGAAAGGAGTGAATCCAAACGTAGATGACAGGATTCTCCTCTCTACCCTTTATGGTATGGACGATAACAGTGAAGGCCAGGCTGTCATCAAAATGCTCGTCGAGCATGGCGCAGATGTGTTTATGGATTGCTGGTCAGATGAGAGACCTCTAGTCATCGCCGCTCGTGAGGGCCGTTTGCTCACTGTGGAGATGTTCCTAAAGGCGAGCTACTCTTCCAGCAGCGTCCGGCAAGCGCATATATGGGATGCCATCACGGTGGCTGCAGAGCATGGCCATGCGTTGGTCCTGGAACGCTTGATGGAGCATTACGACCCGGATGAGACTGAGAAACAGACATCGTGGGAATGGGTAAAGGAGTACCGTTTTGGTGAGTCATATGAGCTCTTGCGACCTTACTTTGAGCCTGCAAAGAGCGACAACGACGGCAATGATTGAGTGGCTGTATTAAATGCCTGTAAGCTATAGTCTTGCGCTGTAATATACTGTTACTGAGCCCAATGGCAAGATGACGTTGTCCGTTGATAGTGATATGTGTTTCGAAATAGCACACGAAACCAGTCTTCTGGCGCATACAGGGCGGTTGTTTTGAACGTTAGTCACAACTGCTTGTAGTGCATGTGCGAAGTAATTGCCGCTATTTTATGCCGAACTAAGTCTGCCCCGCGTTTATAATCATAGCTAAAGCTACGTTTCTTGTGGCGTTGATAGTGAACATGTCCAGCTGCTGGGGAACCCCAAGACTTGCAATGCGGGGAAGCTCCCAACAAACAAGTCTAAGATTAACCTACAGATAACCAGCTCTTCCACTTGACTCGATGGGGCAATGTGACACTGCAAAACTGGAACAAGCTCGGTTGTATCTTGCATCCCCGCAATTGGCATGGGCCTAGAGTCTGGGGAAGCGGGGAGACAACCCTTGCAATTGATCGCCCTCTCATGTGAACTCAACCTCAAGACACGCAAGCTCCTTAGCTGGATAGTTACTTCTCATCCTTTCTGAGTCATCGCGGTATGAAATCCGGTGCAACATGTCGAGCAAAAGCTCTAGAGTCACCAAGAAGTCGCGTCTCACGCGGACAGCGATCAGCTGTGACCGCTGCAAGTCACGGAAGACAAAGGTAATTGCCCCAGAGCCGATCTCATACGTGCATTGACTAACTGGCCTTAAGTGTAATAAACCTGGTGGGTTGACTACGAGTATCCAAATACAAGTAAACACTGACGTTGAATGGAGACGCCGATGGCCCGTGTGATTATTGTCGCAGCATCGATGAGGTCTGCTCAGTCGACATGGAAAAGCGGCGCCAGAGGCCCTTCTACTTTGTGTCAGAGGAGGAATACCGCCTCCTTCGTGAACTATGTGGCAATTGCTTTCCAGATGAGGAGTTGACAATACCGAATTTGCGACGATTGATTGAAGAGAACAAAAAGCCTGTATCACAGGGCCAGACAGATGTTTCGACACCTACCATGTCCCTTGTAGAAGCTGCTGTACCGGAACTTATCTCAGACCACTCAGATAATGTGTTAGATCAAGGAGATATCATCTTGCAGGAAGTCGAAGACGATCAGGTTGAGGAGGATGAGATATTGTTGCCCGAGATCGTCAATCTTCACCATGACCTGGGGTGCCTGCTGGCTGATGCTCATGGTGAATATCGTACGTGTACCCTCGGTATTTTGACTGATATCTAACGATGTTTGCAGGGTATATGGGAGCCGAATCAGGTGTCAGCTTCAACAGCGCCGTGAGATCATGGATGTTTAGAATGGGTGCTGCAACAAGAAATAAAGACATGGACAAGGACAAAATACCCGGAATGCTCAAAGTTAGTCCACCATCAGTCAAGTCTCCATTGACAGACGCAGCCTCATCGCCCGGAAATCCGTGTCAGTTTCCATCACAAGACCTTCTATCTGCTTGTGCAGCTCGCTTCTTCGAACAGGTTCATTGCTTGTACTGGATATACTCGGCTGAGTCTTTTTATACACGACTCGAATCAACTTACTCTGGAGATGGTGGACAGATGACTGCTTCTTGGCTTTGCTCACTTCATAGTATAGTGGCGCTATGTGCCTCGTGTGAGCCATCGCCTAATGGCCTGGTCAATGGGCAGAGGGCACATGATTCTCTGGAGATGGCAAAGTCGCTCGTTTCGAGGGTCTGTGATGAGGCTGATTTGGACAGTATAAGGGCACTGATAGTTCTGGTAGGTTCTGCTTTCTCTGCAATATGAACTCGATGACTAACGTAGACCTTTGTAGTCGTTGGCCTTCCAGTCCAACGGCTTTACAAACTCAGCATACCTTCACATCGGCCTCGCTGTCCGCATTGCTTTTTCTTTGGGTCTTCATCTGGACAAGTACTCAACCAAGAGCGGTGTCGTGAGTCAAGCACATGCGCGTCGTCTATGGTGGACTCTGTATCTTCTGGATCAAGATCTATCTCTTGCCTTGGGTAAACCAAGCATGAATACTCCACCTAATGAGACTTCTTGGAAACCACCGCTGCCGTCCGAGTTTGTAAGTCTCCAATCCACCACATTTATGGAATTCCTCTGATAAATGCCCAGGTGGTGAGTCCTGGCTCACATACACCTAATGGATATCTCGAACAGTGCATACGGCTCGCTCAGATCACCCAGAACATACGTCAGAATCTCTACGATGGGCCCGTTCATGATGGCCAGAAACTATCACATGCCCACTTCAACGATGCTATAGCGAAGTTGAAAGACTGGTCCGACCACGTACCGCCACATCTCCATCTCTCAGCATCAGTATCCTTATCGTACCGCCGATCGATATCACTTCTCCATCTCCGCTACTGGAGTACAATGATGCTAGTAACAAAGCCATTCCTCTTGTGCAACCTCTTACAAGGAATCGAACATGTCGAGACAGCCAAGCAGCCTATCTTTTCTTCCCTCGCGAAGACCTGTGTATCTGCCGCCGAATCGACCTTTGAGATCTTGGAAAGCATGGTCCTCCACAAAGTCGCTTCTAGCTTGGTCATGGCCGATTATCTTTTCGCTTTACAAGCTCTTCAAGTCATTGTGGCTGCGTGCGGATTATATCATATGGATGGTCATCAAGCTCGCGCAAAGCAGTGTCTGAGGATCTTACTGGCCATCAGTGTATCTGGTTACCCAAAGCACCTTATCCCAGAAACGCTCTTTCAACTTCAGCAATGTGGTCTAGCAGAAGGTGTTGAAGAGACATCTAATATCGTATTGCAACCCTCAGAACCTGTGAGCTACTCGCAGAGGATTCCGGAACCATTGGAAGGGTACGTACCAGTGTCTCTAGTTGCTACTCTGATGGAGAGTTTCTAACGACTGCATAGGTTTTCCTTGGGCCACAACACAGATCAACTCGCCACTTCGTGGTTGAATGAACTCGATATGGCAGATATTGTTATTGACAATGGAATTTTGGATAATCTCATGGATATCTCATCTATCTTTCCCTTTGGACCATCGGGATGAAGGGGTGTATGTAGCATAATGTATTAATAAAGGCAGTGACTGTGCTATGAATCCGTGTTTCTGTTATAGACCTTGCAGTAAAACTCTCTAATTTTGACAAACCAAACGTTCTCCGTCACATACTCCGGCTGTCCAGACTGCGTATATGGAACAAAGTCAAAGTGTCGAACTATCTGCGGGATAGCTTTGGAGAGCTCCATTAGACTAATATTCTTTCCCAAACAGGTTCGTGAACCTTGTCCAAACTATTGAATTGAAGGGTTAGCATCATGTAGCTGGTAGTGTTGCTTTACTGACCGTCATGAAGTACGCCTCCCGCTCTTTAACTAACTCGGAGTAGTCCAGCCACCGTTCAGGTCGGAATACATGTGCATCATGGCCAAATACCTTGGTATTAGCATGAGCTACCCATGCATTGATTCCGACCACAGTCTACCCGTTGTCAGTCACGCAGTTCAACCGAATGAGGGATCCTTATACATACTCCCGCAGGAAAGTATTGCCCTGCTAATATTGCACCATCTGATGGAACTACCCGACCAAGACTTAGTCCTGTCGCAGGGTGCATCCGTAGGCCCTCTTTTATAACTGCCTGGAGATAAGGGAGCTGGCTTGCTTCAGAGAACTTGATTGGGTCTGATATCGTGCCTCGAGTCTCGTGTTCTTTTATTTCTGCCCGCAGTTGTTCAAGAACTCTTGGGTACTTGATCAAGTTGAAGATGATTGAAGTCATACTGATTGACGTGGTGTCAGAACCCGCACCAATATTCATGGTACACACCGAACTGATGTCAGCGTTGGCTATCTTGGCTGGATCGTGGGCCTGGATGCGTAGGAACTTGGTAACAAAGTCCTCTGCTCCATTCGCGTCGTTGGTGTAATCTTGCTTGACCTTCTCTCGCTTTTCTTCGAGTTGAGTATTTGCAAACTCTCGGACGTGCATCAAGCCAGATACACTCTTTGATTGCATCTGTCGACGGAATAACGTCTTGTGCCACTCTGGAAATACCCCCACGTTTGCGCAGTATACCAAGTACTGGCTGAGAGACGACATGATACCTTGTATGTCTTGACCAGAGTCTAAGAAACCGAAACGTCTACCAACCTATGGTCATCAGCTAACCTTCTGAGCTATCATGCATGACTCGGGCTACTCACCGTCATCATGCCTATCACATCAAACGCATAACATTGCATCCAGTGGGATATCTCAATCGTTACACCAGATCTGGCAAACTCGTCCAATCTGTTCCTCAAAACAGCAGAGCATTCGTCTATGAAAGGCTCCAACTGAACCAAGTTAGTCATAGAGTAAGCTGCAGCGACTTTCCGCCTGGCTTGAGAATGGATATGTGGGTTCGGTTCGGCGAAGATGTTTGGGAGTGGACTTATCGGATTGCCGCTGGCGTAATACCATGGAGACTGGTAAAGACTGTTAGTCGTGCACCAAGAAGATTGCAATACTAACCTTTGTGAATCCTCGGCCGCTACCGTAGATTATCTTTGCTGCAGCCGGATCGTCGATGCTGTACTCGTTGGGTGCTATGCGTACAATGGGTCCTGGTTCTATTGTCAGATTGTTTTGGTGTCTTTGATTGAAGTTCTAACCATATTTTCTGTGGAGGTCGATACTGGTTTTAGGATATGTTCCAAAGTACACTTCTTTGAGAAGCCATAGTCTGGTGAACCTTGCGAGGAATGGGCCGGGGATACGTCGCAAAGGTGAGCGAGCGAGCTTGGCGAGATTGAAAAGAAACCACCCAATGGTCAAGCAAAGAGCCAACCATACGTAAAGCGATATCGATTTCATACTTGAGCCGTATCGCAGAGTGATTATTGTGATCAATTACATCAAGTTATTGAGCTCAAATATGATATGCCTGTTGAGATTCTTCCCATTTCATCGTACCAACGTACTCAACAGCAGAAGTACATGCTGCTAATATTCGGTAAGCTACTGTAGCATCAGCCGGGCCTATCTCATCATTCGGGACAGACCTACCGACCAGTGCCAGATCAGGATCCCGGTGGTTCACTCACTTCCTTTCCCCGCGCTGCCTACCCTTGTCTTGCAAAGTAATGTGGCTGGCCTTCACAGTTCGGAACCATGGCTCCGATGGTATTGTAGCCGAGACCACGAGTTCCAACCCCCTCTTTTGACTCCGAGATATGGGCTTCTGGATCTTTCTTTGTTCATCATTGTGTAAGCCACTGAACATCCGCTTTCGTAGCGAATGCAACTAAGATGGAATGGAGATAAGCTGCTGTGTACAGAGGAGGACATTCTCAATGAAGGGGCAGTAAGCTATGTGAATTGTCCTGATTGATCAACTCTACCATATTTGCATTCTTGGTCGCTGAGGGCTGGTTGACCGTAAAATTACCAAGTCCTTATGAAAAGAAATTTATTGACTCAAGACTCACTTGGCGGTTCACGGCATGGCATGTGATTGCCCAAAGCTCCAGCTCAACAGTAATATTACTTCTAGCTATAGCGACCAGGTACATACATCCAAGGCTATCAAACAGTCCAGTCATTAATGACTCTTGCTGGTGGAGCACTACTCGCAGGCTCTCGCCACTTGGGCGCCTGCAAGTCCTCCTCCGCCACCTGCTTCCCAGTGACAGGATGAGTGTAATGGAACGGTACAACTCTAGTATCAGGCCACAAATCAGCCCCCTCCCACAACTCATCAGGTCCATGCTGATTCGCCGGATAAGTCTCCTTGAACAAGGGAACAAAGCGATCGGCATTCTGCCAGCCCTTTTCAAAACTCCCGTGCCAGAAAGGGTGATACCGAAGACGGAAGATCTTCCAGACTCCGTCTTCTTTGATGTACTCGTTCTCGTAGACGCCGCCTTCCCACCATTGACGTTGACCACCTGGATATTCCGGGTTCAGGGTCTTGTGTGTACCTGCGCTCATGAGGGTTCTGCCGCGGTATTTCGCGATGTTTGTTCCGGGCTGGAAGTCTACAACGTCTTGGCCTATGAAATGGTCCAGAAGCCATCCATGAATAGGGCCATTTCGGCCACCGACAAAGTAATTGGACCAGCGATCGATGAAAAGTCGACGAATGGAATCTTTGCCTCTGAAGCGCCCATTCAGGAACTGCACGTATGCATCTGGGGAGTCTGAGAACAGGTCCACCACCTTATCGTGTTAATAGCCGTATTTATTGGGGGTCACATTGTTTGGAGGCCTGATACATACCTCTTTGTAAAGGCATTTGTCAAGATAATATCCATAGATATGCTGCAATTTTCGTACATCCGCCTCAGCTGTCAAGATATGGATTAGTCAAAGCAAAACAGTTGGCGTGGTCATGATTACCTGTGAGCTTTTCAATCTTCTCCTCCATGGCTTTCAGCTGCTTCATAACATTTTCGGTATCCATGCTGGCAGTAATTTCGCTACTTTAGCGACGCTTCAGGTTGGCTGCGGAAGGACAGGGAAGCTGCTGAATATCCAGTAAACAATAGCAGTCTACTAAGAGGTACCTACTGAAGCCCACTGAACCTCGAGGGGTCTTATACCTATAGACTAGCTATATCGGGAGTGGCTGTCAGCCTCCAGTGAGGGGGAGTTCATGCTTCGGCTGTTGTAGCTTTGTCGGATGCATACCGCCGATGGCGCCAAAATTACCACTATCATTGCAAAGCCGGGGAATGCAAGTTTAACGCTAACCAAAGGCAAAGATTGTTATCACGCCGATTGCTAGATCGCGGGGTAAAATCTGGGGAAGCGTTGGGTCGCCTAATAGTGCCTAGAACATGTGCGATGCTGATAAAAGGATATATCGCTGATCCTTCCTCTCCACTTCTGATGCAAGGACAGGCTCACAAACTGTAAAGTCTTCTGTTCAAGTTCAGCAATATTGCATCTCTTCAGAAAAGTACTCCATCAAAATGGAGGCACAACAGCCCTCGACCAGAGGTCAACTCAATTCTTTATGGAGCGAGAAGCGATTGATCGCAATTTGCTTCTTTATCGCATTGGCCCAATTCCAGTATGGATATGATTCAGCGGCTATTTCTGGCTTTCAATCCATGCCAGGCTTCCTTATTGTATTTGGCTATGCCGATGTAAGTTCAATCCATTGACGCACTTCAGTTGACTACTAACCGAATCCTTCAACAGCCAACCAATCCAATCGGTTACAACATCAGCACCAAAGTTCAAACCCTCCTGCAGAGTCTTATCAGTCTCGGTGCCTTGGTAGCTTGTCTCCTCATCTTCAAGTTCGGTCATTTCATCAGCCCTCGAGTTGGTCTCTGGATTGCTTCGCTTGTTGGCGTAGTCTCAATCGCTGCACAAATTGGAAGCACACACCTAGCCGCACTATACTTTGGCCGCATCACGCTTGGATTCTCCAACGGCTTTTACAGTACCTTTTCGGCCATCTATATCGGGGAGTCAACCCCAGCGTATCTTCGAGGTGCTGCTATTGGCTTGGTTGTCTTGCAAATCAATATTGGTGCTCTTATTGGTATTGCCGTCGACTATAAGACGCAGGTCATGATCAGCCGTTTGTCGTACCAGATACCTCTTGCAGTTATGTTTGTTGTTCCAGTCATCATGTCTGTGGGCCTGATATTCCTACCCGAGACCCCTCGCTATTATATCTCACGAGGACAAGACGATAAAGCTGAAGCCGCCATTCGAAAGCTACGAGGTATAACGGACCATGAAAGAATCCGTGAGGACATCACCATCATGAAGAATGCTTGGCTCGAAGAAACTGAGATGCGTTCCACTACTCACCTGCTTGACGCTTTCCGTGGTACAGACTTGCGACGTACTCTTCTCAGTATTGCAACTGCTGTTGCCCAAGCTACTACAGGCATCTACTTCATTGCCGCCTTTTCCGTCTACTTCTTCGTTCAGGCACGTATCGGTGACCCATTCAAGTGGGTCATGGTATCTCTCGCCATTGCTCTCACGGGAAATATGCTCTCCTTCCCTGCCGTCAGGTTCTTTAACCGTCGACACCTTCTCCTTGGCACCTCTCTTCTCAATTCGGGCCTGATGTTAGGTATGGCAGTCGCCTACAACGTGTCTCCCGCGTCATCGCCTACTGCTGGAAAGGTACTAGTTGGATTGAGCATCATCTTCACCTGGGTCTATGGTGTAGGTCAAGGTCCTGTTCTGTGGGCTCTGCAGACCGAGATTCCCTCTCAACGACTACGAGCACAGACAATGGGCTTTTCCCAGGGTTCAAGCTTCTTGGTGTCATGGCTGAGTTCTTATTGTACCCCATACTTTATCAACCCGGAAGCTCTTAACTGGGGTCCCAAATATTGTTATATCTGGGCCGGTAGTAACTTTATCCTGGCCGTATTTACATTCTTCTTCATTCCCGAAACAAAGGGTCGAAGCCTTGAACAACTCGATGAGCTGTTTGAGAAGAAGATCTCTGCCTTGAAATTCAGCAGCTATGTCACGGATCTCCAGCAAGTCGATACAGATAACTATGTGGGACGGATGGATGCAAACGAAAAGTCAGCTGTAGTTGAGGTTGAGCATAAGGAGAATTAATGGCCTTTTGTGTACTTCTTCATTTCAAAACTAGATATCTTAATGTCTTTCAGTAATCCTATTCGCCATCTAAACCGTCTTCCTTCTTCGCCCTACCACGTGCCAGAGGTCGACTGGATTGTTAATTGGCCATCTTCTCAATCAGACTTTCAAAAGGGCGCAAGCATGCTCTTCCATATGGCTTTCGTCGCGCGAGCAAGAAATGGCAATCATTAACGCAAGCTGTATTGCGCTATGTTTGGCAGTCTTATTGTGATCTCAAGGCTACCAACTCTTCCTCCGTAACCTGACCATCAAACTCCTGCATCTTAGGCAGGTCTTTCAATCCCTTTGCTGTTGCAGAAACACATTTACTGAGAGGAGTTCCGTACTTGAAGTTTCCCTCACTGTAGGGATTGAACCAATCTTTTTCAAGAAACTCACGATCCAGACTTCCAAGGTACAGGTGAAAAGAATCCCGCCATCCATCGGGTAGTTTCCCATCAGCGCAATATTCCGGTTCGAGTTTGAAGTGGTAGCACAGCTGCGTTCCGCAACGGCCACAAAAGCTTCGGGATACATCGGAACTGCACTTTGCAGAATGGAAGAATCGTAACCAAGTTTTGGTCTCGCCTGATGCGCGAAGAACTTGCATTGCTGGGAGATAGGGAGGACGATCTGCATCGGCCTTCTGGGCGTCATAGTCATCTGTAAGGACATCTAAGATGCGACCAGATACGATATCTGATTCGGATGAGGGTGACATGGCAGATACGGTGAGCATAGGAGCAGGGATGTCAAGAATGCCAACTGCAAGGAACGAACTGGTGGATCTGCGGCAGTCATTGCAATGACATGTTATGGCGCCGGGAAGTCGAACTCCAAAAGCTGAAGGGATGAGAGGGTTCAATGGACGATCTTCCAATGGAGGAACATCAATTCGATAACGGACAGCGCCGCAAGAGCAGCCGCCCGTAACTTGAACAGGTTCATTGGGGAGAGGCATGATGGATTAAGATGAGAAACAATGCTCAGAATTTCATGATCACGGACTCACGATTTATTACGCAGCTATATACTGTCTTTCAGTAACGATAAATTCCGAAGCTGAAAATCTGCCGAGGCTCATGACGGTGAGGCGCTCTTGGCAGGTATTGCTACTGGTGGATTGTTGTTGTTTCGCGTTATTATTACCAGAAAAATGCTAGGCAATGGAGTTGGAAAATTCAAGACGTCCTGTGATCACTGATCCCAGGTGTCATTTTAGGCAAAGTGAAGGTTGAGGGTTTTCGTATCTACTGGCTCGCTTGGGTTTAGTATGGCTTTATCGCTGCCAAGGCTGAACAGACCAGTCACAGTTCGAAAAGAGTATCCACAGGGCGTAATAAATTTCGGTTGCTTATGCATTACGGAAACCGTGAAAGAATACGAGCAAATGACTGTTTGGCATTCACTACGCAGTGATAATCTCGTGAAGCCCGTCAAGACGGGAAAGGAGATAAGACGTACTTATTGCCTTTATCAGTACATGTTTTAAAACAATGATCAAAGTGATTTATGAAGTTATTGTAATACCGATGTGTGAACAGCTATTTGCACTGAAGTGAGCTTGTAATTGATGTTTGAGATACATACCTTGTCTATGATATGGCGAGCTTCAGATAAGGGAAATCGTGCTAAGATAAGCTTGACCAGGCTGATCGGGCCATAGATATCCCGACATGACGACTTCCCGCATGGTTCCCCTTGTTACCTACCCTTTTATTGGAAACTTAGTGCTGACAAGCTCAGGCCTCGTGAAACAGGGAATGGTACTCCGCAGCGGCGCGTTTCCCCTTTTCACTATCGATAAAGATTACCCTAAAGCCAAAGACCGAGAAAAAAAACACGCTAATCTCTACGTTTTCGTGTTGTCTCGGTCTTTGACTTTGCGTCATCTCAATCCTTCAGAATCGTTCTGGGTAATATATCTTATCTCAACTATGATTTGTTCCCGGGTTTTAATTGTGGCTTAGCATTGCGACGCGGCTCAGATATTTTCTCACTCCTCTGGCGTATCTCGCTTCAATGTGGTCTTTTGCTGCGTGATGAACATGATGGCCACAAGGGCGGGTTGTGTATAAATAAGTGAGATCTAAGCACGATTATCTTTGACTTTCTGTACCATCATCACCTATTCTCAATAAAAATTAATCTTAACAAAATGCACCTTCTTGCCCTTATCGCATTTTTCAAGGTCTCGCAGGCTTTGCTTCTCCCTTCGCCTCCAGGCCCCTATGCAGTCGCAGTCAAACCTTTCGAACTTGTCGATACAAACCGTATTGATACATTTGCCCCCAAACCCAATACCAAACGCCGCATCATGGTCTCTGCATATCTTCCCATTGACGCTCAGTATGGCTGTAAGGACGAAGTTGTCCCATATGTACCGTCTCTTACAGCACGTGTATACGGCAAGGTTGCAGAAACTCTAGGCCTTCCTCAAGATATCATCAAGAAGTTTGATATGAAGAACTGCAACATGTCAACTGTCAAGCCAAAGAGGTTTCATCACCCGAAAAAGGAGTATCCTGTGGCACTTTTCTCGCCAGGTTACCAAGGCTCAAGGCTTGTATATGGGGCCATGGCAAGATCCCTCGCAAGTCTTGGATACATCATTTTGACCGTGGATCATACGTATGAGGCATTGGTGGTTGAATTCCCTGATGGAAGCGCTGCACATGCTGCTGAATTTCCGGACAACATGAACTCGACGTATCGGCAGCTTGAGGTAGGTTCAGCAAGTCCAAATCTGTATCATGAAACACAACGTTGACTTGAGCAAACAGGCTCGAACAAAAGATGAATCTTTCGTTATCTCACAGCTATGCAATGAAACGATTGTGGATGCTGTCTTTGGAGACTTTCCTGGCACTTTCAACCCTCACAAGGTTGCATTATACGGACACTCCTTTGGAGGATCAACTGCTGCCGTTACATGTCAACGAGATCATAAAGCTGTTGGAGGTGTCAATCTCGATGGTCCCATGTATGGTTCTGTAAAAGAAGAGGGGCTGGAGGGTACACCATTTCTGCTAGTCGGAACCAACATGACATCCGATCCAGTTCCTGGTTGGAACGAATTCTATAAGAAGATCGATGCTGCCAAGATGGAGATGGTGGTGAACAAGACCCGCCACTATGCTTTCACAGATGTTCCCTTACTATTAACGAAGTATAAGATCCCAACAGGGTCACAGGACAAGGTGGATGAGATCTTTGGAAATCTCAGTGGAAGAAAGGTTGAGAAGGCGACGAATGACATTATGGTTGGATTCTTGGACTTGGTGTTTAAAAGGGATGCCAAGAAGCTGGAGAGTATCGGCAAGAAGGGTGGTGTTCAAGTTCTGCAGAGTGACTTAGAGTAAACAATGCCTGCCTCCGAGAAGGCATATAGAGTTAGATTGATAGTAATAGCTCTTGTAACGTAACGGAATTATATTGCAAATTGATACCAGGTTTAATTACATAACAGTAGCCTGTTTCCTTTACTTTCTCATTGACAATTATCGACAATCAACATACAGACAAATCAGCCAAAAAGTTCAGGCTATCGGGATGTGGAGAAAATAACTAACCTTTGAAAGATCCACTTCATCCCACCAGAACTAAAACTGCTCTGAGGCAAGTATCTTACTTATTTGGTACTCCTAAAATTGTAAAATGTTTTATATTCTACCGATTTATATATTTAATTTTTTTTAATTTTTTTTAACTATTAAAAAGGCCTAATTGAGCTCAATCTGAGCACCTAACGTTATACATAGGCTTCAAAGCCTTTTCTGTAACTGCTTCTCCTTTATATCATAAAACCGTTGAACCTTCATGTATCCTCGCTTCAAACCCACCATAGCTCCTAGGACAAAACAAGTTTATCAGGAGTTAGAGTCTAGTAAGCTTAATCAATCGTGGCTTGCCGTAACTTGAATGCTTTAGCAGAGGGGGCATGGTCCCTTCACTGTGGTTGAACCAGACATCGTCTTACATGTTGTCAGGTTTGGGCAGGAGCTTGTTGCTGCGTTTGGGTGGTTGCATCATTCATTGATGGGAAACTCTGTGATTTTTGAGGTCCGCTTTGGATCCTTTGGGCAAGTCTTGCGGATCCAGGTAATGATAACGTATTTACACATGGCTAAGGAGCTTGTGATAATCAATTCGTCTGTGCCTGTTGTCGAAGGCAAAGCGAGAAAACTGCCGAAAGAGAAGGGATTGAGTTGTGACTGGAGAGTGATGTGACTGAGATACTGGGATGGTCACTTGTATTGACCGGCTGGTATTTATATATACACGATCTCCGTTGAGCATTTCTTCTTGACTACCATTCTGGCTACTAACCGCGGCTTCTCCTCCCTCTCAACCGTAGCAATGTCAGAGTGAGTGTGAACAGCGCTTAATGATCGTCGGGAAAGAGATATTCCGGCCGGTGATGCGTCCCCTCACCCTTTCACGAAGCAAATTACTATATTGTTCTTATCGCCGATATCTATACTCGCGACTCAACTCAGTCTCTACGGATAGCACGTTTCTTTCCCATCTTCTTTGCAACTTCAATGCCAGTGCCAGTCTCATTATCACTTGCAGTCGCTCTAAATAATTCATTGCTATTTATCTGAGTTGCTTGCTCTATCTCATCCACCATGCGAATGACTGATCGGGAAGCTGATCCTGCGTTTGAGCATGGCGTTTGATCTTGCGGATACTCTACAGTATATTTACAGCCGAGGCGTGATCTGGGGCGACATCTCGACGCGTAATATCCTCCTCTTTGATAACCACCACATTAAACTGATCGACTTTGCCGGTTCCAGTCTACATGGTGTATACCCAGACCTGCTCTTTGCTTGCGAACCCCGCTACTGGATCCCTACAAAAAAAAAACCCCCAAGCCCTGAAAGAAGCATTTTTGAGAAGGAATTATTTGCACTTGAGACTGGCATTTGTGAGATTACTGAATGGGCACTGCCATATGGTGAAGTTGAGATTGAGGAATTGCAGGAGAAGCTAATGCGCGGGGAGTATCCGCATCTAAGCGAGGACAATCCTGCAAAACTTGTAATCCGGGGGCTTTGGAATCTGGACTACAGTTCCTTTCAAGAGGTTCCCAGTGACCTTCGCAAGCTTATAAGTTAGTTTAGTGTCGGGGTGACGGAAAAGCTACCTACCTTGTAGTAATTCATGAAGCTACTTTGGTCACTTTAGCTCTAGGGGAATCTGTCGGGAAAGTAACCCCCACTATCCCGATGCTCTGTTACTTGTCTCATTTCCCAATGGGGACGGCCCTCGTCAAATGCCGTGAACTATAAAAAGTTGGTACCCCGCAACTATGTTAGCTTACGGAGAAAATCGGCTGAATTCCTTGTGGTATAAAATATTATTATTTCCAACAGCCAGAGCAATACCGAGACTCCTCGTCCTGTCTTTCATCGACATTCTCAGCTATGCTCGTTGACAGTCATCTCAATGTGCCATTATTGGCTGGCGCCTTTTTCGCTGCTACGGTTCTTTATGTCCTAGTCAGCGGCCTCAAGTCTCCTCTCCGCGGCCTACCCGGACCCTGGTACACTCGTTTTACCCATCTCGTACTCAAATGGCACATCCTCGCCGGTAACCGTGTCCACTACATCCATTCCTTGCACCAACGCTACGGGCCAGTTGTACGCGTCACGCCAGGGGAACTTGCCGTCAGCGATCTAGAAGCCTTTTCAAAAATCCACAAGATTGGTTCTGGATTTATCAAGTCCGCTTGGTATGATGGTATAACGCCGAATCGAGAACCCGGTATCTTTGTCATGCGAGATCCTCATCAACACGCTGCTCGAAGAAAGCTATTTGCTCGTGCTTTTAGTGTCAGCTCACTAGTGACGAATTGGGAGCCGGAAATCAGGCAGAAGGCAGAGCTTGCCGTGAGCAAGATCAGGGATGATGCTAAGGCTACTGGAGCGGATGTCTTCAAGTGGTGGACGCTCATGGCGACAGACGTGATTGCTCATCTCTCATTTGGAGAGTCATTTCGAATGCTAGAGCTTGGTCAGGTCTGTCTCTTCTAAAAACTCATTAACCTTTCCAGGCTAACACCATTCAGCAAACCCCATACATTGATGCAATTCAGTCATCACTTCTTATGAGTGGCCTCCGCAGCGAATTATCATGGATCTACCCACTACTTCAATGTCTTCCTATTCAAAGCCTCAAGAACCTACTAAATGCCGATAAAATAGTCTTCGATCATGGCTCACTTGCTGTTCGAAACATGCAGAGTGCAGGGGACGGTTTCAACAAGGCCAATCTGTTTAGCCAAATGCTCGCTGAATCCGATAGCCAGGAAAAGACGAATCTCTCGACAGCAAGTGTACAGGCAGAAGCGAGTAATCTTATCGTGGCTGGGTCAGATACTACTGCAGTCACGTTGACGTATCTTATTTGGGCTGTTATTAAGCACCCCCAGCTTCAGGTTGAATTGGAACATGAGATATCTGGACTCAGTGATGACCTGACTTTCGAAGAACTCAAGAATGCCCCGCTTCTCAACAGTGTTATTGAGGAAACTCTTCGTCTATATGGCGCAGCTCCTGGTGCTCTTCCCCGCGTTGTGCCTGACAAAGGCCTAGACGTCTGCGGTCATTTCATCCCTCCGGGAACTGTTGTCAGTACCCAAGCGTTTACACTGCACCGTAACGAAAACATCTTTGAAGATGCAAAAAGGTGCACTTATTCACATTTACTAAGAGAGCCCCTCGCTAACACAGTAGCAAGATTTAATGGTTATCGTTTCATGGACAAGTCCAAGCTGACAGCCGCACAAAAAACGGCCTTGTCACCATTTGGAGCCGGATCGCGAATTTGTATTGGTCTGCACTTGGCTTGGATGGAGCTTCGACTTGGTGTCGCACTATTCTTCCGTGAATGTCGCGGTGCTAAGCTCGGCCCTGACATGACTGATGAGATAATGGAGATCGAGAACCGGTTCTTGATAGCACCTAAAGGTCATAAGTGTATCATTAAGCTGTGATTGGGATTATACTATCGAAGTATGTATATGCATCAGAGGAAATGCATAAATGGAGGAAGGGGGACCGTGACCTGATGAATGTGCGTAATGGTATTGCTGAGTAGAAGTCTCACAAGATTATGGATAATTTTATAGAGTTAGCTTCGTGTTGGATTTAACATCAAGTCAGACTGTCATGTTCTGTGTACATATTCAACGAATCGATGAACGTTCCTCATATATTAACTTAGAAAGCATAACCTATCTTCTATATCCTCCTAGAGACACTTACTCACTTGTTAGGATAAACATATCTTCCCAATAACAATACTAATTTCCCCGCAGGGCAATCAACTCCTGCCACATCAGCGGTTTTCGAAATGCTTATTGATATCCTTTGTCTCAACTCCTGAACTGCCAGCATCACCGGACTCAGACCGGTGCTCAGAGCCGGGATCATCAGGCAACGCCAGACGCATCTCGAGATCCGGGTGCTTTGCCTTCCACCTCTTCATATACCAGACTCCGCCCATGAAAATAGCCCACATTGAAAACTCAAATACCGTCGCGGCAGGATAGCCATTCGGAAACCGCGGCGCTTCAACCGTTGGAAACGTGAAGAGTGGGATCCAAATCTGGTTGCAAAAGCCCAGTGTCATCATAGACGAGATAATGAGTCCTCTCTCACCATAGTTCTCCTTGAGTGTTGAATTAACCCAAGAGTACAGAATCGGCGATGCCATGCCCGAAAAGCCACCAAAGTAGAATGCGACAAACTTTAGGCCATCAGGCACAGTCCATATAGATAGGGAAATACAGGCAAAGAATACAAAGGACGCTTGGAAAGTCCAGAGTCCACGAAGGCTCAGACAGCCTGCCAATGTCGTGCCAAGCCAGGAGGAGATAGCTCGGAGAAGGTCGATAAATGTAGGGAGAATATTGACAAGCTCGATAGAGTAACCAGCGTGGCGTAGCCAGAGGGCCATATACCCAGTCTGACAGGTGGTTAGTAAGTCAGCACATCTATAATGACACAATATCAAACTAACCCAGTAATGCGCCTGGCACAAAAAGATATAGCACGAGACGCAAATCCACCACATGGGACGGCTCAAAGTGTACTTGAACGTCTTCCAAGTGATTCCCTCCTTCTCGACAGTGGGAATGCGCTTGAGTGCGAGAGCATGCTCTTCCTCTGTCATATACCATCTCGTAGGAGATGTGGGTAGGCCAGGCCAGACAACAAATCCGAGGAAGGCCAAAGGCAGTGTGATGATGCCCTGCACAATGAAGAGCCATCGCCACCCAGCACGTCCAAACACGCCGTTCAGGTTTCGGTATGCAGCAGCCTGAAGATATCCAGAGAACATGGAACCCAGTGAGTTGCCCATGAACCAGACGCCCGCTCTTTTGAAGAGCTCTTCGTTCTTGAACCATGAGCCGACTAGATCGACATATGTTAGTGGTAGCGCCTAGGGGTATCTATAAGGACCATTGTTTCTGTTGGAAACTTACGTATGAGATGAGTACCGCCGAATGAGCTGGCCTCCAGGAACCCGGTTAACGCTCTCAGGATATAGAGCTGCCAGCTATGCTTGATTTCGGACTGACAAAAGGCGATAACGGCCCAAAGTATCTGAAGTGAAGGAAGCAGGAAAGGTGCCCTGTTATGGTCAGCGTGAACAGTTTGGTGGATATCAAAGCAATTGGCTATATGACTTGCAGTTTTCCTTTTGTTTGTAGCGTCATAAGTGGGATCTGACCCAAGACGTACGCCGTGTTATCTACATGAGACGTTACGAGGTCAGCTATGCCACTTTGGAAAGCATGAATACGACCTACAGGCCACAACATAGTAGTTCAACTCATTGCCAAAGGCGTTGAGATCCTCTCTCATACCAGAGACATATGCGTTGGTTATGTTTTGCTGTCCGAGAAACTAAAGAACGAGTCAGGAATAGACCTCATATATTGACTAATTACCAGGTAACAAGGGGGGCTAACGCGACAGAAGACTGTCTGAAGTTAGTACATCCTCAAATCCCAGAAGCATCCCGTGAGACTTACAGCTCAAAGATCCGAAGATTAGGATCGCAAAGTCGAGCTTTCGGAGTAGTTTTCTCTCTTCTTTTGGATACTGCGACGCTGTGCAATTATTAGCACGGATCGAAGCGAGCCAAAGCTGACCAACGCACGGTACCAGTCGAATACGGATATCACCACTTCCCCCACTTTGCTTTTCTTAATCGTTGTGATTACCCCCATTTCGACTCAATGGGGCAACTCAGTAGACAGCGTTGTCAGGTAATATGCCGATCAGCAACTGTGACCGAAGAGACGGCCATGACTTTCAAGCGAGGAGTCTTATATTGCCACTCTGTAACAAGCATCTTTCGGGATCTCGCATTGATCTGCAAGTATGGCGAGCTTGTTCGCCAAGAATTACTGACGGGGAATGCTACATATGCGGCACATGTCTTCGGTCCGCAGATACTGATTTGGACACCGTAAAGGCAAAGACGTGATCAACACGATATTCGACACGGTTAAATATATCCTGGCAAGTTTGGTTCTTCCTTAAAACCGCAGAATGTATGCCAAGCAAGTCAAGGAACTTCTTATAGGGTATAGAGAAAACGTTATCGATGGCGACATCTCCCCCCCACTTAGGATACAACTACTATTCGGCCAACAACAGAAATTTAGATCCGAAAAGGTGGAGAAATGGCAGTCTACTATCTATTGCGACATCTAAGAGTGTCGTAACGCAAGTTCTATTTCTGTTTTAAGAACTCAGCCTCTAGCTATTGGCGCCATAATACTCTGACATTTCCCCAGCAGCCAATATATCCCAGAAGCTGATAGTGCGACCTAGTTCGAAGCCTTTATATTTCTTTCTTGGTCCCTTCTTGCAGCCAAGCCCTAGGGCTTCGTTGCAATATAAGATTCAGTGGTTATTGTAGAAGCTTTAGGTAGAAAATTATATCGTGGGGAAAAAATATACAGTATTCCATTTCCCGGTGTTAGCTACCTAAAGTATATTCTTATGGCTCGCAGTCCCTTGAACTATTGACCCAGCTCGAGAAGGTCATCTCAGTTTCAAGTCTAACTCATGGCGGATGAGTTAATGGAGATCAAGAATCGGTTCTTGGTTGCACCCAAAGGTTATAAGTGTATTGTCAAGCTGTAATAGTGAAATCACATTAGGCTATTCTAAGAGTTGGTAAATACACATACACATCCCAGCTGACTGTTCCACCTTTATTAAAGTAAGCGTAGCTTCTGTAGACGCTAATAAGCATCAAGCTTACTTGAGCATACCGCCCAGCATTACTGGAGTCAAAGTGGTGCGGACAAGGAACACCACAAGTCCGTATCCGCAGGATGTCCAACAACAGAGTAAATTAATTGGCTCAAACCCTGCTGACCTTCTGTATATCCGTCGGTATTAACACAAATTCCGCAGGATTACTAACACAGTCTATTATAAGCTGTCATACATCAATAGCTTTGTCGAACCAGGGAGCTCGGAAACACAAGCCCGTATTATATGCGTCGTACAACTGCGTATCGGTCGGACCTACGGCTTAGCGACTAGTATGGGGAAGGCTCAATAATCCGCCAGAACAGTATTAAATATGCTGTACTTCGCGACAACAAGCAAATATTAGCAAACAATTAAGGGTGTTACAGAGACTTAAAACGGCATCGTTCTTCACTCATTTTCTTCACTTATTATCTCCACCCATCTCAATCAAAGTCAACGTACTGCCTAGAAAATAATCATTCCAAATACTCAAACATCATGTTTCCACTCACAGTCTCTATCATAACGCTCTTTACCTATCTCGCATTGGCAAGCGCGCGTATTCATACTCTTCGCGTCGCGCATCAAGAACGCGGCATACTAACATTAAGTTTTAATCCCTCCGCACCTGGGGATAGAAGTATTCAACTACTTAGTACTACTAGAGCCGGGTATCAGCCAGGATGGTTACACAACAGGGGAAAATATCTGTACTCGATCTCGAGAACACATTTCCCTGACAAGTCATCTACTAGTGGCGGCATCTTCGCATTCAAGAAGCTACCAAATGGCCGTCTTGAGCTGTCTGACGCAGTAGCATCCCACGGCGATGGCGGAGTCTACCTCGACATCTCAGTAGATGGTAAAACACTATCTTCAGCCAATATGTAAGCCACGATCCATTACATTTACATCAAAGATTTACATTTCTGACATGTCCTTACCTCAGTGACGGCTCCACGGTCTCAGTACTTCCACTGACATCTGCTGGCCATTTTGGCCATGTTGCTCATGTGTTTCATTACAACCTCACACAACCTGGCCCTGGTGCTGGAGATTCCCAGGAGATTTCCAACCCACACGCGGCTGTCTTCAGTCCTTCCGGCAATATCATGGCTGTTCCTGACCGGGGCGCGGATCGTGTTTATATATATGAGGTGCAAGGCACGAAGTGTGTCGAGCAGATTAGGACCATGACATTGTTACCTGGAACCGGTCCGCGCCACGTTCTTTTCTCCAAAGTTAGCCAAGAGAAAACTCTGATGTTCTTGATTTCGGAGTTGGATAACACCATCAATGTGTTCTCATTTGAACATAGCAGCGTTGGTCATGATGGCAAGCACCCTGCAGACTTTAACGAAACCTTGCGTATAACGCATCTGCAAAGGGCATCTACTCTCAACGGTTCAAGCAAGCGTACAAAGCCCACGAATGTCAACTTGGCTTCCGAGCTTGCTCTGTCCAATGACAGGCGCTTCTTGTATGTATCCAACCGTAACACTGAGTCAGTTGACAAGGTGGATACGATTGCCATATACTCTTTGGATGCAGACGCCAATAAACCACTGCAATTCTTGGGCCTCAGCAGCACCTACGGCAAAATACCTAGGCATTTCTCTCTATCATCTGATTCTCACAATCAATTCGTTGCGGTCGCAAACCAAGTCACCAACGACTTGTTTATCTTTAAAAGAGACCTCAAGACAGGCTTTCTAGATCGTGTTGCAGGAAACTACAGTCTCGGAAAGCTAGATCTGACAACAAAAACCGGCCCGATGGCTGTTATATGGGACTGAATGAGGGGTGTAATTAAAACATAGTTCTTAGAGGTCCTGGCTATAAAACCCTATCTATATATTAATCTATATTTTATTTTACCTTTACTAAAAGACTTAAAAACTTTAATTAGTTCTTTAATTTAATCTATATGCTTATAGTTATAAGTAGAGTAGGAAGTATAAGCCAGAACATAAGTAGATGGAAATTTGTAGGGTACACGTAACATAAGCGCTTTTACTCCTTGGGTCACAACAGACACAGACATAATGTCTTGCTTAGCGTCAGGCAGCAAATGCCCAACTAAATTAATACTAAAAGATTGGCTGTTCTCTTATTGGCCTCTTATCCTGCCCCTAATAATTAACACTATTACTACTGTTAGGCAGATAATTACTGTTAATTATTTTGCAATATGTCCGCCACGCTACATACCTTACTCAATCAAGCTGGGAATAAGTCATTTAGCGCATCCTTCTGCGAAAAGTGCCGTAATATACCCTGGAATCCAGCAGAATGGGATCCAAAGGGCCTTCAATATTGGCCCTTCGAGCATCACAGAACCTTTGCTCAACTTGGAGAATCTTCCGAAAACGGCTGTCGACTATGTCAAACCTTCTGGATGCTCCTTGCGTATAATGGGGGGATTCTGAAGCCAGATGATGTTATGAACTGGTCCCTTGAATATGATGATGGCAATCGGGCCCTCTTCTTCAAACCAAATGAAGAATCAGGTGGTTACGTATGGGGTATGGAGAATGATAGTGCTCTAAACCCATTTCAAAAGATACCGCCCATCAGAGGTATAACAGTCCCAGGGCGGATTACTATCGTGAATATGGATATTGACAATTTTATAGGGATATCACCCGCAACACTAGCCGATGATTTGCAGGATCTTCTTAACGACAATATCACCCCCTGGTTGAAAGCCTGCATCGAATCTGGAACCCATGAGAAATGCAAGTCTCTTTCATCACGTCAAGTCATGCCATCGCGTATACCAACTCGATTAATAGACGTTGGCACAAACGGTCAACATACAGTTCGACTTATAGATACCTCAGCTGAGTTACGAAAGGGCGATAAAGAGCCACTATATCTCATCTTAAGCTATTTCTGGGGGAAAAGTAATGAATCTGCTTGCACAACGCACTCAAATGTCGAAGCAAGAAGGAGGGAAGTTATAATCAGCGACCTTCCAAGGACAATTCAAGATGCAATCAAGATCACACGGTTGATGCAAATCCAGTATCTCTGGGTGGATGCTATATGTATTATACAATCTAGAAAAGATGGAAACCTCGAAGACTAGGAACATGAATCGCGGCAAATGGCTACGTACTATTTGAATGCCTACTGTTGCATTGCAGCATCCAGCGCCAAAGACAGTTCGGAAGGAATCCTTGTCAAGAGACGTATGGCTAAGTATCATTTTAAGGAATGGTATAACCCATCCACCAACGTTGTATTGCGATCACCGCAGACATCAAGAAGGCCTTTCGCAAATCCTTTACTCGAACGCGGTTGGTGTCTACAAGAATGGATTCTATCTCCACGAATTCTACACTGGACTCGCAATGGCTTGATATGGCAATGTCAGAATGGGTTTTTCTGGGAAGGCCAGCAAGGTTTCCATGGAGAAGACCCTGAAAAGCTTGAGCAATGGTATGCAGAAAGCTGTTATTCTAACAGTTGTATTTTCCGCTTTTTGAGTTCCAGTCCAGAGAGATCTTCTCAGATATGCCCAGTGATCGGAATGGT